>JAVJIF010019552.1:0-125535 GCA_038442645.1 Agave tequilana | reverse complement strand
CCCCTTTTTGTCAATCATCAACAAAGGGGTCCAAGTAAAAACAAAAACATTCTTCTCCCCCTTTTTGTTCGAAACAAAGAATCAACAAAGGGTTAAAACAATATAAAAACATATTCTCCCCTTTTTTGTCTAAAACACAAATGATGTAAATAAGGGGTGACAATCAATTAAGATATCAATTAAAAATATGTCAAAGTAGCATCTTGATACAATTGAAATTAAACAAACTAAATTTTGAATGTCTAAACAAAAATTTGATACCAATTGTAAATATTTTTCATTTTAATCATATGATACCAAATTGAAATTTTCAATTATAAAGTATGGGAGTGGAAACAAATACCAATTGAAAGATGAAATACAACTTTTCTCCCTCTTTATGAATTACCATATCATGCAAAGCTTGTATATGGATACCAATTGAAAACTAGTCAATTGAAACAAGATAGTCATTATAAAACAAGCTTTATCATGATCAAATTTGTGCTCTAAGATATATAATAAGCGTAAATAAAAACATATATATGTATGAAAAATTAGATACCAATTGAAATTGATATCTTAGAAGTGCAAGCATACATATACAAAAAATATATGAGTATACAAAAATGTCCATATTGATACCAATTGAAAGATTTCAATAATACCAATTGAAACAACAATAATGATCAAGTGTATACATCATATAACTACCACCCAACTCATGCACATGTATCATTGGATTCTTTCAATATAGAGCATACATAAGCATGGTCTCCCATTGATTGGTATTCAATTCTGCATATTTTACCACATTATTCCCATACATATTACAATAAAAATATGATTTTTACTCATATTCTCTCTATTTTTACAGGTCCACATCTGAAATAAGAAAAAGCCCAAAATCTCTTTAATTAGCAATAATTAAAAGAGATTAATTCAAAGCCCAAAAGAGAGCCCAAGTTTAAGCCCAAGATCTGGAGAATTCTATGCGCCAGCTCACACTTCTAAGGTCACGTGGCTAACAAACTCATAACAAATCGTAACAGAAATCTGAGATCCAACGGACCAAGTTTTGCCGCGTTTTCCAATCCTAGCCGCAGATGGCGGCAGATCTGGGGCTGTTAAGCCCCAGATTTCTGCCACCTGTCCGGATTCTGGAGACTTCTCTCTGAGGCTATAAATACAGGACCAGGGCTTGCGAAGAGAGAGTGTGGAAGGTAGAGGAGAGATTAGAGATTAGATGCTTGTATTTTTGTAGGATTTTTCTCTAAGATTTTTGTAGTGCTCTAGATCTTCTTCCTCCCTAGAAATTCTGCAAAAGAGAGTTATAAGAGAGAGAAAGCTTGTGTAGACCAAGGTGTGACACTTGTGAAGCAAGGATTCATCCATTCTCTTCTCTCTACTTGAGCATTTTCTAGTTTACTTGCTTTCTTTAATTCTAACTTTACTTTACTTGCAATTTAATCATGCATGCTTTTCTTTTCTTATGGTTAGTAGCTAACTCTTCTAACATGAACTAGCTAACCACTAACCTTGCTAACTACTAACTCATGGGTGATTGCTATCTTTAATCTTGCAAGTTGTATGGTCTTCTCTTCTCCGATGGGTTACTTTCATTGCTTGGCAAGTTCTTGTTGTAATTCCATATGATTCATGGTGTGTCTCATTTAGAGCCTTGTCTTAGAACAAGTGCATTGATGGAACATGGAGATGGATCACCAAACATATGCTATTTGTTGTACAACTTCTTTACTTCAATTAATGAATGTTGTATCTTCTTCCTTAGCATCCCTTGAGTGTCGCTCTTTTGATTCCTTTATTGAAAGTCTATCTTGTAGGCCGATGACATCTATGAGTCTACAAGACAAGTCCAAGAGTGATCACCCGTCATTCAAGTGGGAAAGTAATTAGACAACACCAAGACAAATCTTTGCCGATGAATCAACATGAGGCACACATTCACCATCACGGAGTTTAGTAAGTTTTTAGCAAGGTAGTAAGGTTAGCTAGTCATGATTTTTTTCCATCTTAAATCTTCTACAAAGTTTTCATTCTTTTAGTTTTATTTCCAAGCAAATCTCTTTTGATTTCTTTTCATTTTCCATCATGAAACAAATCCACCGATTCTTTCATTTCTTTTTCCAATTCATTTTTATTCTTTTAAGATAAAGAAGAATCTTCGTTTTCTATCTTCACAACGAACCGTAACGCTTCCATCGCAAGCTCTCCCTGAGAATCGACTCGGTATAGCCCATGCTATAACGGAGATAGGAAAGGGTACATTAATCATTTGGAATACATTTGTGGAGTGATCAAAGCACTTGAGGTTGAATCTAAACCTTATCTCTTTTATTGAATATATTTGTGTGCAAATTATACTCTACAATACAACACCTTTCCGTCTAAACAAAAAATTGGCGCCGTTGCCGGGAGAGCAACGGTTTTTGTTTAAAAGTGAAGAACTAAACGAATTTTCTTCTCTGTTGCAGGTTACAGGTTGAAGAAACAGGAAAATTTGCATTGCAGTGACATATAAGTGGACCTGGGCCTCTGCTGCTCTTGAAAGCAGAGACCAGGATCCCTCAGTTTTGCCACAGAATCTCGGCCCCAGCCGCAGATTTGCGGCAATCCTGAGTTCACTACTGACAAGTTTTCTGCAGGGTCTTCAGCTTTGCAAAATACAGCTTCTGCAATAATTCTTTTCTTGTATGCTTCACCATACTCCTGCTAATTATAATAAACAGTAAAAAATGGTTGCAAAGTTAAAAATTGATTAGACATTTGCATTTCTAGGCACGGGTCTTTTCAATTCATTTACTTTTGCTGTTGAAGAGTGCTGGAGCAAGGTACGTTTTGCATTGCATGTAAACTAGGAATCATCTCTTGCTTGATTTTCATGCTCTGAGTATATCCTAGTTATATATTTCGTATACTTGCACAAATCAATTCTAAGGGCATCACCCATAAATAAGATAAGGTGGGGGATTTCATTACTCTTTCCTTAGCCCAAAAACCACTATCCCAGCACTCACTAACCCAAGCCTAACTTAATAAAAAAATAGACGTTGGCCCTAGGGACATCTCGGACTCATTTAGGAGATTATCCTAAGGGGGAAAAGTGTTAGAAATTGACTCTTGTAAAATCAGTGTCTAGGAAAGGGATTGAGGGCCAAAAGCCCGAAGGTTGGTGGTTATTTAATTAAGGAACGTCTTTGACGGAAAACCTCCCAACAACCTTGCCCTGACCTGGCTGATTAGCTTGTGGTCAAAGTCTACACTAAACCTCCCGTGGACGGTCTAATCAGTTAGGAGTCGTCTAGGTCATAGGTCTACCCTAACTTAGGTAGAATTTTTTCTTTTTGTTTGTTTATTTGTTTGTTCTTTTTGTTTGTATTTCATTGTGTGATATGGCTTATAATAACAATTTTTCCAACTTCAATAATAATCATATTACACACCGACTTCATTTTCGGATATTACCAACCCGGCATACCATAACTTGGACCAACCTAGTGTGCCGGATGGTCTTATCCGAATAAATATACCCCATACCCCCATCTAATAACTATAATTTCCATAATAATTTCAACTCTTCACCGAGTCAATGGGATTCACTTACCCCGAGCATAATTTCCAACCACCTTGTCCTCCTTCTCCACCCAGTCCACAATATTTTCAAAATACATACTCAATCCACCAATCCAAAATAAAGCAACGTCAATTTGGAAATGAGTATGTGTGAGTCCAAACACAAATCCAAAATCTGATGGACTCACAATTTCACTATCACTTCCAAGACAACACTTCATCTTTTCATCAAAACAATGAATTCATCAATTATGGAAAGATGCTTGAAGCCATGACTCATGCTCAAAATGCTAGAAATCGTGACATAGATATGATGGTCGAATCTCTACGTTCTCACCGTTTGACCAGATCTGGTGTCACTAGACCACTCTGTTAAAGCCGATGAGTCATGTAGTTTTGGAAATCAAGACTCTATTTCAGCATGCTCATCTGAACTTGTCCAAACTTCAAATCCCATTGACATTTTGGCAAGTTTTCCTTTTCCTGAAATAGAACTTGAAAATGAATATAATCTTGAATCCCAACTTAGTGATTCAATTCTTCTTCCTGATTCAATAATGACTTTGGTATCTTTACCTGACTTCAATCTTTCCCGGAGTCGACATTGGATCCTGTCCCAATTCATAATGAAGTTGAATCACCATCTTTGAGGATCATATTGAACTTGACCAATTATACACTTCTGAAGATACTATTGACAAATTGGCAAGTTCTCCATTCTTTGGTATTGAACTATATGAGAAATGTGACCTAGATCCTCACAATCTCTTTATTTCTGAAACTGATTGTACAATTCTGACGGAAGATGTTGACCTTAGTTTTGAAGAATTGTATGGCGATGAGTTAGAATTCCTTAATATTGGAAGTAAAGAGATATCACCCATATAGGTCACATTTCATTGTTGGACAATACATGTGGATTGGAGTTTCAACTTCTTGACTTGGACCCAATTCCTGAACTCATTTCGACTCCTGAACCTTTACTCGACTTAGTCACCTTCCTGAGTCGGTATTAGTTCCTATCCTTCCTGAGTCCAAGTCAACCGTTTCTATCATTTCATACACCATTCTGGGACAAGGTAGTTGACAAATTTGACTCCGAAATTAATTATGGAAAATGAAAATTAGATGGGGTTAAATACTTAATAAAGATCCTTCATGGATTATCTTTTTAGTGGGTCATATTCATGATATTTCTGGTAGATTCCTCAAAACCCAAAGCAAAGTTGATTGGGCCACGTTTCGTGGACCAATCAGACCGCCACCGGAACCACCACCTTAAGGTAATTTTTTCCTTCCCTCTCTATTTTGTTTCATGCATACATATAATGATGCATTGAGGACAATGCATGAAATAAGTGTGGGGGAGGGTTTACTAACATAGAGTTTTTAGATTTTCTTTCTTTTATACTTCTTTTAGAAATAAAAAAAAGGAAATTCTTGATCCATGTTTAAAGAATCAAACTTAACTTTAGGGATTAAGGAAGCTCTAAACTAAGATTTCAAATTATATGTCGAAAAGCGGAGTTTTGTTAGATTTTTAGGTTAAGTAATAAAGGATTAGAAAAATTACTAGATTTTAATTCTTTCTTTAGGATATATACATTAAACATATTGAAGGATTAATCAAAGACTTTGTGATTTTATTACATTTATATATAAAAAAAATATAAAGAAAAAAAAAGATGTACATAAATAAATAATAAATACTTAGCCTCTAATTAAGCTGGTTAGCTGTGCCTCAAGAAGCATGGCCAGTCATGCCTAAAGGTGGTTAAGTCCTTAAATTCCTTCGTGGCCTTTTTTACTCGAGTCATCGAACCCTAGGGATGTTTTCTCATCTGGTGCCCTAAGACCGTCTGGTTTTGGGAGTCATCGGTAAGAGACTCACTACAAGGGTAAACTAGAAAGCCTAAGGATGCTAAGGAAATATAAATAAATAAATATTATAAAAAAAAAGAAAAAAAAAGAAAAAAAATGTTATATATATTAGTAAATAAATGAACTTAGTCTAAGAAAGATCCTTCATATTTATAGATGTATATATCCTAGGATTGATGCAAAATCCAGTTTTTGATCTTTTCCCTAAAAACTTAACCTAAATGAAAACAAAACTCTAAATAGACACTTATAAGAGGAATGACAAGTTTAGGGTAACCTGAAACCTATAACTTAGTGAGAACTTTAAAACATGGATCAAAATTTTCACTAACCCTTTTATTTTTCTTTATGGATTTTGTGGGTGCAATCCGCTGAAAACCCTCAGGAGACAACACTCCTCCTCTAGGGTAACCTAGAGGTTTAATGGCTTGTTGCACGTGCTCAGTGCAATCGCGTCACCTGCAAAAGTGGTGTAATAAATTGGTAGTATAGTTTTTCTTTTCTTTGTTTTGCTCGGGACGAGCAAAAGAATAAGTGTGGGGGTGTGATTGGTATCAATTCTGCATATTTTATCACATTATTCCCATACATATTACAAATAAAAATATGATTTTTACTCATATTCTCTCTATTTTTGCAGGTCCACATCTGAAATAAGAAAAAGCCCAAAATCTCTTTAATTAGCAATAATTAAAAGAGATTAATTCAAAGCCCAAAAGAGAGCCAAGTTTAAGCCCAGGATCTGGAGAATTCTATGCGCCAGCTCACACTTCTAGAAGGTTCACGTGGCTAACAAACTCATAACAAATTCGTAACAGAAATCTGAGATCAACGGACCAAGTTTTGCCGCGTTCCCAATCCTAGCAGCCGCAGATCTGCGGCAGATCTGGGGCTGTTAAGCCCCAGATTTCTGCCACCTGTCCGGGTTCTGGAGACTTCTCTCTGAGGCTATAAATACAGGACCAGGGCTTGCGAGAGAGAGAGTGTGGAAGGAGAGAGGAGAGATTAGAGGATAAAGCTTTGTAATTTTGTATTTTTTTTCTCTAGGATTTAGTGCTTTAGATCTTCTTCTTCCTCCCTAGAATTCTGCAAAAGAGAGTTGTAAGAGAGAGAAAGCTTGTGTAGACCAAGGTGTGACAACTTGTGAAGTAAGAATTCATCCATTCTCTTCTCTCTACTTGAGCATTTTCTAGTTTACTTGCTTTCTTTAATTCTAACTTTACTTTACTTGCAATTTAATTCATGCATTGCTTTTCTTTTCTTATGGCTAGTAGCTAACTCTTCTAACATGAACTAGCTAACCACTAACCTTTCTAACTACTAACTCATGGGTGATTGCTATCTTTAATCTTGCAAGTTGTATGGTCTTCTTCTCGATGGGTTACTTTCATTGCTTGGCAAGTTCTTGTTGTAATTCCATATGATTCATGTGTGCCTCATTTAGAGCCTTGTCTTTAGAACAAGTGCCTTGATGGAACATGGAGATGGATCACCAAACATATGCTATTTGTTGTACAACTTCTTACTTCAATTAATGAATGTTGTATCTTCTTCCTTAGCATCCCTTGAGTGTCGCTCTTTGATTCCTTTATTAAAAGTCTATCTTGTAGGCAGATGACATCTATGAGTCTACAAGACAAGTCCAAGAGTGATCACCCGTCATTCAAGTGGGAAAGTAATTAGACCAACACGCAAGACAAATCTTTGCCGATGAATTAACATGAGGCACGCATTCACCATCACGGAGTTTAGTAAGTTTTTAGCAAGGTAGTAAGGTTAGCTAGTCATGATTTTTTTTCCATCTTTAAATCTTCTACAAAGTTTTCATTCTTTTAGTTTTATTTCCAAGCAAATCTCCTTTTGATTTCTTTCATTTTCCATCATGAACAAATCCACCGATTCTTTCATTTCTTTTTCCAATTCATTTTTATTCTTTTAAGATAAAGAAGAATCTTCGTTTTCTATCTTCACAACGAACCGTAACGCTTCCATCGCAAGCTCTCCCTGAGAATCGACTCGGTATAGCCCATGCTATAACGAAGATAGGAAAGGGTACATTAATCATTTGGAATACATTTGTGGAGTGATCAAAGCACTTGAGGTTGAATCTAAACCTTATCTCTTTTTATTGAATATATTTTGTGTGCAAATTATACTCCAAAATACAACACCTTTCCCGTCTAAACACCCATCCAACCACCCATGGAAGGTAGGGGTTTTCAAAAAATAGATTTGAAAAATAAAGTGTGTTTGAAAACTCTACCAAGCGAAGAACACGAACTAGTTATGAAAAAATTGTTAATTAGTACAAAATCCTTCAAGTAAGGAATAAGACAAAATTGTTTTTCATGAAACACATGTAATTCACAAGATCACTAAACACTCAAAATCCATAAAAACCATATCATACTCATGAAAACAAAGTCATGAGAAACCTAATAAAGTGAGTGAACAAGTGTTATGTGACACATATCATCATGAAAATATTCAATTAAGCTCGATTTAAATTCCTTTAAACATATAAAAACATGAAAATCTAAAATTTTTAATAAAAACTAATTTAAACTTCAAGGCATATGTATGTTTTGACAACACAAAAAGTATACATACATATCCCTAAACACAATTTGAGTCCATAATAAAGATTTGCATGAAAAGCAAATGACTCAAGGGTATACATGTATATCTTAAGGTTTGGCAAAATAAACACATACATGAAGTGAAAACTCATGATCATAAAAACATGTCCAAAATAGGGAATACAAGTTAGAATGCATGAATCATCAAAACTAGACTATACAAGAACATCTAATGGGTACAAATAAGCATCCAAGCACAAACATATATAAAGATTTATTTGTGGCTCATTCTATGTACAAGTATATACTAGACTTAATGAAACGAACATTTAAACATATATTCAAATCATGAAGCACAAAACAAGACATAAATCATCATTATGTAAATCTACATGCTATTAGAGCTATGATGCGCATAATAGCTAAACAAATGGTGAGAAAACAACATATGGGTCCATATAAACATGGGTGATCTCAAGAGCTATACATGCATGTCAATGATCTAAGAATCATGGCATTTAACATAATAAACTATAAACATCAAAAACAAAATAAAAATCATAAACATCCATATGATCATTATGTGTATGCATATGTATTAGATTTAGAGCATACATATTAGTAAAAACAAGGTGAGAATACAAAGATAGGTTCATGGGTGTCTCAATAACTAAACATGTATATCACTAATCTAAATCACATGGCATAATCATAATGAACATAAAACATGACATGCTTAAATCAATGATGTGAAAGCATGTAAATAAAAACGGGAGTTAGAGATCAATACCAAAACCGATGAAGGCACCTCTCTAGTTCTCCAAACCAATGGTGGTCCTCTCCACCAAACTTCCCTTGAAAGTGATGCATCCAAATTGTTTTCTTAAGTACGGAACGCATCCACTTCAAGGCACCGCTACTCTCACGTGATGCGAGAGCCCACACCTACATCAAAAAATTTTAGGGGGGTCTTTGGTACCCATTTTCTTTTGGGTCCATAGGGGTTAGTATCTTTCCTAACCCAACAAGATTATTTGCTAAATTTTCAACATGTAAACGATCATAGCAAAATCTAGCAAGGTGGCCTTTTCGACCACAATGTGTACACATGTACACATGGGCATACATAGTGTGAAGTTGTGATCGTGGGAAGCATGTGTATGCCGTGGAGAGTGTGCATGCAAAAGATGGAACTTGTTTCTTTCGAACCAAGGTTTCCAAGCGTGTATGATTCAAAGCACATTGGCTCAAAGTGGAGCCCAAACAATCAACACTTTTCTTTAAAACATTTATATCATTTCAATACTTAAAGATAAAGTGGAGCATGTAATAGATGTGCTAGGTGAAGCTACACTAGCATGACAAACATGTGAAGATAATTCAATTTAAAAGATTCATTTTTTTTTTAAAACCAAATCCAATTCTTTTGTAATGAAATCAATTTCATTTTTCAATACAATGTTATCTTTTAAAACAAAATCTAATTTAGAAGATAAAACCTCATTATTTTTCACAACATCATCACAATTATTTTTGCTTTTCAAAACATCAATCTCTTTTAGGGCAAGGTCTAGTTGAGATCTTAGTGAGTCACGTTCACTAGTAATCTCTTCCTTCTCTTGCAAAACCGATTCAAAACTTGAACATAAATCCTTCATTTCTTCTTTTAGTTCAAGATTATTCTTTTTCAACAAATCATGTTTTTCCAAAAAAATTTCAAGCTTTTGAGCAAGTTCCATATTCAATGTTTGAACTTCAAAACAACCATGACAATAGGAACTAGAGCTATCATCTAGTTGAGAATCCGATTGTACCTCAAGGGAGTTTTTCCCTTGGACCATGAGGCAATGCTCGTCGGACTTGTCTCTCCTAGATCTTCTCAACTTGTTGATAATCCTTGGTAGCTCGGGAGAAGTCAAAATGCTCCAAACTGCAAAAGTCGAATCATAATTAGCAAACACATGTAAAAGATCTTCATTAAGAGATGCTCTAAGTGTCTTAAGGGCTAATGCATTTGCCTTTTTATGCTTGCAAGCATTAGGGTAGGATTCTGAGTAGTGGCTTGATAAACTAGATGTCCTAGACTTTTTAAATGACTACTCATCTTGGCCTTCAAAAAATCATGTCTAGAAAAAATCAAACATATGAGGGCTATCCATGAGTGCAAACTATATGTGTGCAAATGATCAATGCAAATGAAGATTAGCAAACCAAGATCTCACTCCTACGTGGTTAAACCTAAATATCAGGAGCGGAGGCTCTGATACCAATTGAAATCACCTAGAGGGGGTGAATAGGTGATAATGCTAATCTAATAAACTTAATGCGAAATTTAAAAACTAATTGCAATTAATAAGAGATGCACACTCAAACACGCCAAGCAAATAATTATGATGAACAATATGAATAGATGCAAGGCACAATATAGAGAGAGAGTAAGAGCCAAGGGATCAAGCGCAAACAACAAGATATGTTTCGAGGTTCGAGCACCCAGCTCTACATCCCCGCCTTCACCCAGAAGGATTTTAAGTCCACTAGCTTGTCCACAAAGGACTCCCACAAAGGGAACCTCCACCGAGGATTTGGGGCAATACAATCACAAGGAGTACCCAACTCCTCTCCTTACAAACACAACCTCCTCCTTTAGGCACAACTCCAAGCCAACAAACAATCACCTCACAACTTGAGGGATTAGCACAAAGCTACACAAGGATCACCTCACAACTTGAAGGATACAACCCAAATGCACAACCTCCTCAACACAATGAGGGAAAGGCACAAAGCCAAGCAAATGAAGGGTTTACAACTTGGTGGTCTAAACAATAACCACAAACAATTTCTTTCCCACATAAAGATCTATAGAATGAGAATAGTATATGTAGCTCAAGTGTGGAGAAAACCAAAGGAATGGAAATCAAAAACTCAAAGAAAATCTTTGGGAAAAACTAGAAACCAAGATGAAGAAGTTGAATCAAAATCTTTTCCCAAAAACCCTTTCTTGATTTTCCAAACCCTAGTAAAAAATACCAAATAGATTGTTCAATTAAAAGCACAAAAACTTCTTTTGATTGCTGTGAAAACGCTAGAGAGTCAGGAAAAATTAGCACAAAAAATCTTATACAAAACCCCCAAGAAAGGGTATTTATAGCCCAAACAGAAAACTAGCCGTTAGGCTGATTTGGCAGCCTGACAGGCTGGCGGTCGACTGGCCGGTCGACCGCCAACGGTCATAAATATGACTGTTGGGCAAACCCGGTCAATCGCCCGGCCGACCGCCCAGATACAGAGAGCAGACTTCTCTGTTCCGGTCGACCGCTCGGTCGACCGCCCCAGATACAGAGAGCAAGGCTCTCTGATCCGGTCGGCCAACCGGCCGACCGGCCCTGTGTCTGCCAAACGTACACAAGGCTGCTGTGCACGTCAGTCGACCGCAACGGTCGACTGGCCCTTGGACCGCAACGGTCGACTGGCCTGTCAGCCACAGTCTGGGTCAGAAACTGGGTCAGAAAAACAGTTAAACATATTTCTAAAGATTCTTTTATCTCTTCTAAAAATCCCCAAAATAGTTTTACCATTTTGCATTGATATATAACTTGTGATAAACATTTTAACTCAAATATCAAGCATATGAAACTATTTTTGTGTTTTAACATTTTTACCAAAATTAAAAACTGTATTTTCTCAAACTTGGATTTTTGAATAGAAAATACACTTTGTCCAAAACTCATCCAAATACAAAAACATGATATTAAACAACATTTAGGCATGATGTATATGGATATAATCCTATATACATGAAACATATATATATATATATATATATATATATATATATATATATATATCCATGTTTTTGACTTTAATTTCAAAAATTGTTTGTTAAAAATACCAAAACATAAAACACATGAATAAGTAAGTCAAAACTAAGTTTGTCTTAGAAGTTGAAGCATGCATGTATATAGAACAAATCTTATATACATTAAACCATGTAAACTTGTTTTGATCTATCTATTCATGAAACCAAGATCGGTTAAACCAAAAACGGAAAAACCGAAAACCAATATTCAAAACATGAAACGTGTGTATTGTGAACTTGAGATATCATACTATTCAAATCTTTACAATTTGAATCTAAATACAAAACTAAACTATGGTACCGATGTCTTCTTGTAGAGCGCCGTCCCCAAGCCAACTCGATCCAAAACTCCTTGATCCACCGAGCAAGTGCTATATATGATCTTTGACTCTCGGGCTCTTGAATCAACATGTGAAAGCTTCCAAATCATCTTGTTGAAGCTAATCACCTACTAATAACTCGATTAATGATTTGAAACTAAAATCACAAGATTATTAGTACACATAACTACATGAGTTAATCATCATCAAAACTAGAGTGGAAGGCCTCTGGGCCAACATTATCTTCATCGGATATGCACTAGATAACGATATTAATCGATTCCTAGTGTTAGCTTTGAGATCAGTGAAATATCCAACAATACCATCATCAAAGCTAAGGATGTTGTTTATTTTGAGAACATTTTTCCTCTCAAATCTAGAATTTCTAGTGATCTCTCTATTACTCCTTCTACCTCTTATATTTCTTCTTCTAGTTCTGCTTCTACCACTGATTCTGACCTAGAAGGAGTAAAAGAACTAGGGCTCTGACATCCTTCGGTGAAGACTTCTTCACTTATCTGAAGAAGGTGATCCTAACTCTTTCAAGAAAGTAATAGACTTTTCTGAATCTCCTTTCTGTAAAGAAGTCAATGACAGTGAGATCAAGTCCATAATGAAGAATAACACTTGGATTCTCACTGATCTTCCTCTAGGATGCAACCTGTAGGTTATAAATGGATCTTTAAAAAGAAACTCAGACCTGATGGCACTGTTGGCAAATATAAATCCAGATTAGTTGTCAAGGGTTTCTGATAGGTAGTAAAAAGTGCATATTTATCACTACATTTACTATCATATTTCCCTATTTATTCTTTTAATTATGCACTATTACTAATGTTTTATTATTTTATGTGTGCAGGCCTTGAGTACTTATTTAAATAAAAAATAAAAGCCTAAAAGAAGCCAGAAGCCCAAAAGAAGCCCATGAGCAAGCCCATGTGCAAAAAGTACAATTACTAAAAGAAAAGGACTTCTAGTTAATCCTAATTGCTTGCAGGGCAAGGATAAAGATAAAAGGAGAAGGGTGAAAAGATAAAATTCGTTTTAAAAGATTTGAAAGATTTGGATTTAGGGTAACTTGCTTCCCAAGTTATCCCGAATTTCAAAATAAAGAGTCAGGATGCCAGATCTAAAAGGATAGACTCAGATGGACAGATCAGAGAATGCCACGCGAGAAAGCGCGTGGCATTTGGCTACAATAGTGCCGCAGAAACGCGGCAAATTTCCCGTTTTCGCGGCAATCTAGAGGCTGTTGGTGATGCGTTTTTTGTTGAGGAGTTGTACTGGGACTCTACTTCCTATATCTCCTATAAATACCCCTGCAGAGCAACAGAGAGGGGGCGTCCAGTGCAGTAAAGAAACAAATGTAGGGTTTTTCTTAGGCTAAATTGTAGATTATAATTTAGGTTTTTTATTTTCTTTTTTGTAATTTTTATGTAACTGAGAGGAGAGGATACTTTCATGGAGGAAGGAGATCAAACTTGTACTGAAGGTGACAATCGGTATAAGTAATCTTTTCTTCTATTGTTAATTGAATCAAATCAAAGTTTATTTTTTTTTTTTCTATTCTTGTTTTATTTTTCTTTCTCTCTTTTGTGTGTGGATCCATGTGAAACCAAGAGCTTCGAAGGTGCCTTCTCCTTGCAAGTGCCGTTGATGGTTTATGATGATGAATATCTACTTCCATGGTAGCGTAGTTTGCCCTTTTTATTTCGTAGTAGTATAGATCGGGAGTAGGGAAGATCTCATATTCCATGCTTCGTTCGCCTTCAAAGAAAGGTACGTCATTGACACGGTTCCAAGGTAAGCAGACGCCGAAGAGGTAAGTAGGATTTTAGTTTTTAGTTTTCTTTCTTTTAATTTTAGTGTAAATCACCAATTCCCAATCTTTTTCACACTTCTTCATTGTAAATATCATTGTAAATAACATTAAAAAAAAAGAGAACTTACTAAACAAGCTTCCATCGCTAGTCCCTCCCTGTGGATCATGACCCGCATAGCCACTTGCTATAGCGGTAGTATTGAGCACCATGCACTATTATTCTTAAAACTGAAATTCTATATTTTATGTGCAGGTAAAAACTCAATCAAAATTTTGGTGCCGTTGCCGGGGAGGGACGGTAAGTATTCTCTAAAAAAAAAACTAATTATTTATTATTCTTTTTGTTTGCAGCATCAGAGAACAGGAAAACTAACAACAGCAAAGGACATATAGCAACTCTGTGCCTCTGCCCTCAAAGGCAGAGCAGCAGAGCCTACTACAGAGCCGCGTTTGCGCGGCAATAGCCGCGTTTGCGCGGCCTGAGTAGTTCACTACCCATTGTGTCTTTTGTAGGTTGCTGCAAATTGAAAGATTTGTTTACTGCTATGTTAACTTTTCTCTGTAATCACCCTGCACACTGCTAATTAATTAACAGTAACCTATTTGTTGAAAAATAAAAAAATTAGACTCTTGCATATAGGCACGTGTCTATTTAATTTTTTAATTTCTGTTGAAGAGTGCTGGAGACAAGGTACGTTCGCATTGCATATAAACCAAGAAGCACCCTTGGCTGATTTATTGCTTTTGAGTGAATATTGGTTTATTGCTTTACACGTGCACTAAATTGACTTAAGGGCATGTCCTATAAATAAGATAAGGTGGGGATTTCATCACCCTTCCTTGGCCCACAAATAATCTCCTTACTCACTAACCCAAGCCTAACTAAAAATGAGTAGACGTTGGCCCTAGGGACATCTCGGACTCAATTAGGAGATTATCCTAAGGGGGAAGGTATTGGAATTTGACTCCTGCAAATCAGTGTCTAGGAAGGGGATTGAGGGCCGAAAGCCCGAAGATTGGTGGTTATTTAATTAAGGAACGTCTTTGACGGAAAAACCTCCCACCAATCTTGCCCTGACCTGGCTGACTAGCTTGTGGTCAAAGTCTGCATTATACCTCCCGTGGACAGTCTAACCAGTTATGAGTCGTCTAGGTATAGGTCTACCCTAACTTAGGTTAGAATTTTTTTTTCTCTTTTGTTTGTTTGTGTTTGTATTGTGTGATATGGCCTATAACAACAATGTTTTCAATTTTAATCCATATTACACACCAACCTCTTTTTCGGATATTACCAACCCGGCACATCCTAACTTTAACCAACCTAGTGTGCCGGAATGGTCTTATCTGAATGAATATAACCCATACCCCCCATCTTATGACCATAATTTCCATAACAATTTTAACTCTTCACAGAATCCATGGGGATTCGCCTCTCCCGAGTCCAATTTTCAACCAATTTGTCCTCCTTCTCCACCTTGTTCACAATATTTCCAAGATTCATACTCAGATCCACCAGTTCAAAATAAAAAACCATCTATCTTGAAATGATGAGTATGCATGAGTCCAAGCAACAATCACCATCAATCTTGGACATGATGATGTGTGAGTCCAAGCAACAATCACAGAATCTGATTGACTCACAATTTCATCACGATTGTCCCAACAACACTTCCTCTTTTCAAGTCCAATCACACCAAAATGATGCACCAATCGACTATGAAAAGATGCTTGAAGCCATGACTCAGGCTAGAATTGCTCGTGATCATGAAATAGATATGATGGTTCAAACTTTACGTTCTCACCGTTCGATCATTCTGATGTCGCTAACCATTCTATTAAAGCTGACGAGTCAAGTTGCTTTGGAAAACAAGATTCTAGTTCAGTACAATCATTTAAACTTGCCCAAACTATAATTTTTGAAAATGACAATGACAGTTTGGCAAGTTATTCATTTCCTGAAATAGAACTTGAGAATGACTATGATCTTGAACCTCAACCTAGTGATTCAATTTTACTTCCTGATTCAATAATGACTCCGGTGTCTCCACCTGATTTCAATCTTTTTCCCGAGTCAACATTGGATCCTGTGCCAATTCATCATGAATTGAATCATCCATTTTTGATGATCATATTGAACTTGACCAATTTTATGAAGGTTCACCTAGAGGGGGGTGAATAGGTGATGGCTAATCTAATGGTCACTTAATGCCAAATGATGCAAATAATGCGGAAGCAAAAAGCAATTATGACCTAATTAAATCTTTTACACTAAACACCACGTATAACCAAAGAGTGTTGCCGAATTCCCCGTGAAGGGCTCTGGACAAACTCCTCTAGATTCCCCTTGAATGGGTTGAGATGCCGCGTTGGCTCTCTTGGTTGAATACAAGTGTTAGCAACAATCCCAAGCAAGTATATCAATATGAGCACAAATGAATATCTAGCATATAAAGATGAGCACAATAAAAGTATGCAAGATATAAAAGAGACAAAGAGAGAGAGAGTGAGCAATCGCAAACACAAGGGTATGTTTCGAGGTTCGAGCATACTTGCTCTACATCCTCGCCTTCGACACACGAAGGATTTCCACTATGCAAGATCCCAATGATCTCTCCTCGGTGCCGCAACACCTACAAGCCCTTGGACTCTCTAGTCCCTTACACACCGCAAGCCCACCGGCTCGCTGAGGCCGCACCTCAATCAACAAGAGTTCGCACCCGAACCCTAAACAACCACGAGCACACTTGCCCGTCTCCTCAAAGTACAAAGAAAAGATCTTTGGTGATCTAAACACTTTGATCACCAATAAAAACTCTCACTACAACACTCCTATAAGATGAATAGCTTAATGGATGCTCAAGTGTTTGTGTGAGAAAATAAGGAAAGAATCTTTGGTGAAAAACTCAAGAAAATCTCTTTTACACTCTTGATAAACTCTCCTTTAATTGGAAGTATTGGCTCTAATTTTGTGGAGAAAAACCTCTGGAATGAATGGGAAAAACTGGCTCTAAGAGTCTCCAAAATCTTGTCTCAAAACAGTCCACAAACCCCCAAATATGTAGGCTGTCAAAAACTAGCCGTTGGGGCTTTGTCAGAACTGCCGGTCGACCGGTGTGCGTCGACCCCAACGGTCGGATTTCTGACCGTTGGAGCCACGGTCGACCGCCTGGGTCGACCGACCCACTGGAGCTGAGAGTCTAACTCTCTGTCGGTCGACCCGAGCGGTCGGCCGAACTTTCCAGAGAGCTCTGCTCTCTGGAGCGGTCGACCGGAACGGTCGGCCGTCCTCCAGTGCACAAAGGCGTGCACATCTGTGCACGTCGGTCGACCGGTCCGGTCGGCCGACTTCGGTATTAGTCGACTATTAAAGGATGCTAGTCGACTTATACGAAGCTGAAACAGTTTTCTGGGATTAAAAAGTTTGTCTTTTGGCTTTCATAAAAATCCCATAAATACATAGAAATTATACAAAAATAGTTTTACCAATATACTTTGATATACAAACATGCTTGCACAAAATCAAGGCATGTTATAAAAGATTGGACTATTTTTGTAACTTGAAAATATTTGGCTCATGATAAAAACTGTATTTTCCAAAACAATATTTTTCCAAAACATGTTTTTTCAAATCTTCATCAAATACAAAAACAAGATATACTTTTAAGGCATAGTGTGTATGGATATGATCCACTACATAATCATAATGAAATATCTATGTTTTTGTCATAAATCTCTAAACTTGGTTTTAGTTAAAAGATAAGTATATGAGAAATACCAAAAACCAAACTTGTATTTTTTCAAAATGAAAAATCTTTTCTAAACTAAAAAATCTTTTATGAAAACAATTCTATCAAGAGTGTGTGTGCATGGTATACTTGAGCAATCCACCAACTATCTATCCTTTACATTTTACTCTAAAAACAAAAACAAAATCTTATACCTAGACACAAGTCTTCCCTTGAAGTCTTTTCATCTTCTTGACTTGGTCAAGCTTGATCCAAAAAGCTCCTTGGATCACACCGTACTAGCTCCAAATCTTGACATTTTATCCTTTGTTGAGCTATGCACCTACTAAGATCTTGATAAAGAATCTGTCACTAATTAAACACAAGATCATTAGTAAACATAACTTCATGAGTTGATCATCATCAAAACAAAAAATAGGGTGATAGGCCTTTGGGCCAACAATCTCCCCCTTTTTGATGATGACAAAACTCATGGAGTTATATATGCATGGATTAAAGTAAAGCTTCAAAGAAGCTCCCCCTTAACTCATGCATAGACATAAATAATAATATATGACAATGACGCTCATAAACATGTATGCAATGTATGGAGATAAAACATGAAATCCTTTTTCCTAGTTGCAATACAAAACATATATGCATAACTAACAAGGAAAGACAAATACTCTCCCCCTTAAGCAATGAAAACATGCATATAAACTCAAATACTTCTCCTCCTTTTTGTCAATCATCAACAAAGGGTTCAAAGTAAAAAAACAAATCAAACAAATTTTTCTCCCCCTTTTTGTCAAAAACAAAGAGATCAAAAGGGGTAATACAAATCAATCAATAAGGATTTATATGCGATATACATTCATGAAGAGGAAGACGCTAAGTTAGCTTCCCTACACATATGCATTACATGAAGAAGGGATGACAAGCCCTAACTCACATAACACATATTATGTAATGCATAAGAGGAGATGTGAAGCTCCCCCTACACACGTGTATCACATAAAGAAGAGTTGTCAAGCTCCTCAATATACAATACACTCAACATGAATTTATATGTAGAAGAGATGTTAAGCTCTCCTTGCATATAGGCAATACAAATCAAAAAATTTTGAACTTTCACTTTTGAAATTTTCTTAATAAAACAATTTTGAGATATCTTAGTAAACCAAATTTAAGATATCATATAACAAAATTTTAAAGGTATCAGAGCTCTTGTAAAACAATCAATTTTTAAAGATACCAAATGTAAATAATCATTATTGTAAAAACATGTTGATACCAATTGAAATTTATAACATTTTTGAAATTGAAGCATATTGATACCAATTTAAAATAATGATCAATTTTTTATTTTTCATAAACATTGTGCTTTTAAATATGAATACCAATTGTAAAGTAAGCACTACAATATATATATGTATGATAATAGAGATTGTCATTGAAGGCATACATATATATAAACAAAATATGAGTATATACAAAAATTTCAATTTAGATACCAATTGAAAAGATCCAATGATACCATTTGAAAATAACAATGTAAATCATGTATATAACTCAAAACCTACAATCCCTTGATATACACAAGGTAAAAGATTTTCAATGAAGATACAAGGCATAATCGCCCATCCATCCTCCCATAGATGGTAGGGGTTTTCAAAAATAGATTTGAAAAATAAGTTTTGTTTGAAAAACTCTACCAAATGAAGAACAATTAACTAGTTAAAATATTTTTTTTTGAAAAACTAGTTAACGATCCTTCAAAACATGAAATCAAAGCATATGTATTTCATGAATCATACTAAATACATAAAAGTTCAAGCACTCATAGTCCATGAAGCTCAAAAATTATCTTGAAAAGTAAAAGATGAGTGTTCAAAGGTTATGTAACTAGTATTTTCATGAAAATGGTCAATGAAGCAAAAGGATCATGAATCACATTTTTAACAAAACAAACAATCATAAAAAAATCATTTTTCATTAAAAACACTAATCTTCATAGTATATGTATGATTTATCCAAAACTAACAATACACATACATATCCCAAACATAAAAGAGTCTATTAAATGTATTTGCATGAAGGCAAGAGACTCACGGGTATACATGTATATTTATTAGATTTGAATAAAAATACATATACATGAGGTAAAGCATAAAAATTGGCAAAGCATGTATAAATGAGAATCATCAAAACTAGTCTATACATGTGCATATAGTGGGTACAAATGAGCATGAAGTGCAACCATATGTAAGTCACGTGTAACTCACTATTTGTACATGTATAAAACAAGTTTTGATATAAACTACATCTAAGCATGTTATTACCACATGAAGCACATAAAGCAAAAAAACATGATCATGCTAAAAATATCATGAATGAACAAGTATGAACATAAATAAAATGGGAGTTTAGAGATTGTTACCAACTCCAAAGCTCCAAGCTTGGTGGTCTTTCCCACCAAAACCCTGGATAGCAATGCATCCAAATGTATGTCCATCAAGTCCAAATGCATCCACCATCAAGGCACCAAATCTCTCACGTCTTGAGAGATCCCTCACCTATATCAAAAACATGGGTGGGGGTTTTGGTACCCATTTTTTCTTTGGTCCACGGGGGTTAGCATTTAATGGAACCCAACAATTTTTCTTAGCAAAATTTAAGGCATATATCTTATCATAACAAAATTTTGCTAAATGGCCTTTGC
The DNA here is from genome assembly GCA_038442645.1 of Agave tequilana. Classification (NCBI taxonomy): domain Eukaryota; kingdom Viridiplantae; phylum Streptophyta; class Magnoliopsida; order Asparagales; family Asparagaceae; genus Agave; species Agave tequilana. The sequence continues at coordinate 105,057 of JAVJIF010019552.1, read as the reverse complement.
GACCACAATGTGTACATACGTACACCTTAGTATGCTTATGTGTAGGAGTGTGATCATGTTGTGCAACATAAGCAAATGCATGATGCGAATGATGTGCATGTATATGTGGAGTGTTTTTCTTTGCAAACAAGGACTCCAACCTAGTATGGTTAAATACACACGAGTTCAAAGTTGAACTCCAAACTATCTATTTTATTTTTCAAAATATTTACTTCAATTGATCAATAGAAGTGGTGGCATGTAAAGCATGATCAAAAGTCTTTTTCTTTTTAGAAACTTTTTCTTGTTCTTTTCAAAAATTTTTCCTTTTAAAACAAGAGTTTTCTTGAAAAATAACTTCTTTTTGTTTTTTCACCAAATCAATCTTATTTTTCAAAGACATATTCCCTTCACATAAATCATTCAATTTTGACATGAGGGAAACATTTTCATTTTTCAAATCTTTATTTTCTTTTCTAAGCATGCAATGTTATTCCTAAATGAATCATGTTCTTTATGCATGCAAGCAATATTCTTTTTCAAATTTTTATTTTCTTTCTTAATCATGTCATACTTTTCAAGCAATAGATGACAAAAAGTAGATAGCTCATCATATGACATGTCTACATCCTCGGATTCGGAGTTTACCTCAAGGGGGTTATCCCCTTGGACCATGTAGCACACGTTGGAGATGTCGCTTCCAACGTCCGAATCGCTCCCGGCATAATATAGATCCTTTTCGCCAAGGGAGGTGATGATGTTCCAAGCTACAAAAGCCGATTCAACATTAGAAACCCTAGAAAGATATTCATCATTTAGGGTACATTTAAGAGCATGAAGGGCTTTTGCATTAGCCTCAAAGTACTTGCTATTATTAACATATGAATCGTTAGTGGTAGCAAGATATACATGAATGCCTAAGGCCTTGAGGTACAAAGACATCTTAACCTTCCAAATTTGGATGTTAAGAATGTCAAAGGTGGGTGGTGACATGAAGTCCATGGTGTGTGTACAAATATTGTGATTAGCCTAAAAATGAGGATCTTTAACTCTAGGTTGTTAGACCAAATTAGAGTACCAAGCTCTGATACCAATTGAAGGTTCACCTAGAGGGGGGGTGAATAGGTGATGGCTAATCTAATGGTCACTTAATGCCAAATGATGCAAATAATGCGGAAGCAAAAAGCAATTATGACCTAATTAAATCTTTTACACTAAACACCACGTATAACCAAAGAGTGTTGCCGAATTCCCCGTGAAGGGCTCTGGACAAACTCCTCTAGATTCCCCTTGAATGGGTTGAGATGCCGCGTTGGCTCTCTTGGTTGAATACAAGTGTTAGCAACAATCCAAGCAAGTATATCAATATGAGCACAAATGAATATCTAGCATATAAAGATGAGCACAATAAAAGTATGCAAGATATAAAAGAGACAAAGAGAGAGAGAGTGAGCAATCGCAAACACAAGGGTATGTTTCGAGGTTCGAGCATACTTGCTCTACATCCTCGCCTTCGACACACGAAGGATTTCCACTATGCAAGATCCCAATGGATCTCTCCTCGGTGCCGCAACACCTACAAGCCCTTGGACTCTCTAGTCCCTTACACACCGCAAGCCCACCGGCTCGCTGAGGCCGCACCTCAATCAACAAGAGTTCGCACCCGAACCCTAAACAACCACGAGCACACTTGCCCGTCTCCTCAAAGTACAAAGAAAGATCTTTGGTGATCTAAACACTTTGATCACCAATAAAAACTCTCACTACAACACTCCTATAAGATGAATAGCTTAATGGATGCTCAAGTGTTTGTGTGAGAAAATAAGGAAAGAATCTTTGGTGAAAAACTCAAGAAAAATCTTTTACACTCTTGATAAACTCTCCTTTTAATTGGAAGTATTGGCTCTAATTTTGTGGAGAAAAACCTCTGGAATGAATGGGAAAAAACTGGCTCTAAGAGTCTCCAAAATCTTGTCTCAAAACAGTCCACAAACCCCCAAATATGTAGGCTGTCAAAAACTAGCCGTTGGGGCTTTGTCAGAACTGCCGGTCGACCGGTGCGGTCGACCGCCAACGGTCGGATTTCTGACCGTTGGAGCCACGGTCGACCGCCTGGGTCGACCGACCCACTGGAGCTGAGAGTCTAACTCTCTGTCGGTCGACCCGAGCGGTCGGCCGAACTTTCCAGAGAGCTCTACTCTCTGGAGCGGTCGACCGGAACGGTCGGCCGTCCTCCAGTGCACAAAGGCGTGCACATCTGTGCACGTCGGTCGACCGGTCCGGTCGGCCGACTTCGGTATTAGTCGACTATTAAAGGATGCTAGTCGACTTATACGAAGCCTGAAACAGTTTTCTGGGATTAAAAAGTTTGTTTTGGCTTTCATAAAAATCCCATAAATACATAGAAATTATACAAAAATAGTTTTACAATATACTTTGATATACAAACATGCTTGCACAAAATCAAGGCATGTTATAAAAGATTGGACTATTTTTGTAACTTGAAAATATTTGGCTCATGATAAAAAACTGTATTTTCCAAAACAATATTTTTCCAAAACATGTTTTTTCAAATCTTCATCAAATACAAAAACAAGATATACTTTTAAGGCATAGTGTGTATGGATATGATCCACTACACAATCATAATGAAATATCTATGTTTTGTCATAAATCTCTAAACTTGGTTTTAGTTAAAAGATAAGTATATGAGAAATACCAAAAACCAAACTTGTATTTTCCAAAATGAAAAATCTTTTCTAAACTAAAAAATCTTTTATGAAAACATTCTATCAAGAGTGTGTGTGCATGGTATACTTGAGCAATCCACCAACTATCTATCCTTTACATTTTACTCTAAAAACAAAAACAAAATCTTATGCCTAGACACAAGTCTTCCCTTGAAGTCTTTTCATCTTCTTGACTTGGTCCAAGCTTGATCCAAAAAGCTCCTTGGATCACACCGTGCTAGCTCCAAATCTTGACATTTTATCCTTTGTTGAGCTATGCACCTACTAAGATCTTGATAAAGAATCTGTCACTAATTAAACACAAGATCATTAGTAAACATAACTTCATGAGTTGATCATCATCAAAACTAGGGTGATAGGCCTTTGGGCCAACATTTTATAATTTTGAAAGTCCCATGGATAAATTGGAAGTTCTCATTTTTGTGACATTGAACTCAATGAGAAATGTGACCTAGATTCTCAAATCTGTGATCAAGTTCAAATTCGTGAATCAATATTGACTCTTATTTTGTTACCCGACTTAGGTAATATTTTAGAGTCAGTTTTGATTCCCACACCTATCATTCCTGAACTTAAATCACCAATATTAAGTCACATTCCATTGTGGGAAAATAATTGTGGACTAGAGTTTCAACTTCTTGATTTGGACCCACTTCTTGAACCAAGCTCGACTCCTGAAACCTTACTTGATTAAGTTACTTTCCTGAGTCGGTATTCGTTCTCGTACTTCTGACGTTCAAGTCAATCATTCTATCTTTTCACACTCCATTTTGGGACAAGGCAGTTGACACAATTGACTCTGAAAATAATTATGAAATTTGAAAATTAGATGGGGTGGAATTTTTAAAAAATGTTCATACAGACATCATTTTAGTGGGTTATACAAGAGAGATTTCTGGTGGGTTCCTCCGAATTCCAAAAAAAGTAGATTGGGCCGCATTCCGTGGACCAATTAGACCACCACCAGAACCACCACTTGAGATAACATCTGCCTTCCCTTTCTTCTTTTTCATGCATACATGCATTCATTCATACATTGAGGACAATGCATGAGATAAGTGAGGGGGAGGGTTTACTAACATACTAACATAGGTAGATAAAAAAAAAAATATGGAAAAAAAAGGGGACAATACTTTGACTTATCTTTTGAAAGAAATCTAAGTTAGTCTTAAGATTAGGAAAATCATGATTAGGATTTCTAAAAACTTGGTCAAAATAAATAAATTGTTGAATTTTAGGTATAGGAGGAAAAATTGAATAAGTAATTAGTCGTGATTTTTACCTTAATGAAATGTGCATACCTAATACATTTACATATCTAGGATTCTAAGACAAAGACTCTTGTGCCCTATTAAAAAAAAAAAAGGGAAATTCACTGATTAAGCTAGATACATGTGCCTCAAGAAGCATAAGTATTCACGCCTAAAGGTGATTTTATAAATAAAGTCCTTAGTTTTGTGGCCTAGTTCACTCGAATCCTTTAGTCCGTGGGGGTTTTCTCACCTGGTGCCTAAAACCGACCTGTTTGGGAGCCACCGACTTTAAGTTCGCTACATGGGTGGATTAGAAAGCCTAAGGAAACTAAGAAAAATTAATTATATATGTACTAACACATCTAATAGTCAATTAGTTAGGTATGAGGGCCTCATGAAGCCTTGATACTTACACGAAAGAAAATTAGATGAGTTATACATATTAAAAAAAAAGTGAAAATAATAATAAAGATGCATGAGAGTCCAAGTTAAAGAATTTCTAGTAAAGATTCACAAGGATGCATATGACTTTTGGTAACGAAAAAGACTATACAAAAATTCAACTTTTACCCTTACCTAAAATGGATAACAATTTACTATATAAAGACTAAGTTTAAGAATGAATAAAAATGATAATCCTAAAAACTTATAGATTACTTAGTTTCTTCAAACATATTTCAAATATTTTCCTTTTTATGGATTTTGTGGGTGTAATCCGCTGAAAACCCTCACGAGACAACACTCGTCCTCTAGGGTAACCTAGAGGTTTAACAGCTTGTTACACGTGCTAAGTGCAACCGTGATGCCTACGAAAGTGAGTTAGGATAGATTAGTTTTCTTTTCTTATTCTTTTTAATTTTTACTCGAGGATGAGCAAAAAGATAAGTGTGGGGGTGTGATAGGTAGTAAAAAGTGCATATTTATCACTACATTTACTATCATATTTTTCTATTTATTCTTTTAATTATGCACTATTACTAATGTTTTATTATTTAATGTGTGCAGGCCTTGAGTACTTATTTAAATAAAAAATAAAAGCCTAAAAGAAGCCCAGAAGCCCAAAAGAAGCCCATGAGCAAGCCCATGCGTAAAAAGTGCAATTACTAAAAGAAGAGGACTTCTAGTTAACCCTAATTGCTTGCAGGGCAAGGATAAAGATAAAAGGAAAAGGGTGAAAAGATAAAATTCGTTTTAAAAGATTTGAAAGATTTGGATTTAGGGTAACTTGCTTCCCAAGTTATCCCGAATTTTCAAAATAAAGAGTCAGGATGCCAAATCTAAAAGGATAGACTCAGATGGACAGATCAGAGAATGCCACGCGAGAAAGCGCGTGGCATTGGCTACAATAGTGCCGCGAAAACGCGGCAAATTTCCCGTTTCCGCGGCAATCCAGAGGCGGTTGGCGATGCGTTTTCGTTGAGGAGTTGTACTGGGACTCTACTTCCTATATCTCCTATAAATACCCCTGCAGAGCAACAGAGAGGGGGCGTCTAGTGCAGTACAGAAACAAATCTAGGGTTTTTCTTAGGCTAACTTGTAGATTGTAATTTAGGTTTTTTTATTTTCTTTTTGTAATTTTATGTAACAGAGAGAAGAGGATACTTTCATGGAGGAAGGAGATCAAACTTGTACTGAAGGTGACAATCGGTATAAGTAATCTTTCTTCTATTGTTAATTGAATCAAATCAAAGTTTATTTCTTTTTTTTCTATTCTTGTTTTGTTTTCTTTCTCTCTTTGTGTTTGTGGATCCATGTGAAACCAAGAGCTTCGAAGGTGCCTTCTCCTTGCAAGTGTTGTTGATGATTTATGATGATGAATATCTACTTCCATGGTAGCGTAGTTTGCCCTTTTTATTTCGTAGTATAGATCGGGAGTAGGGAAGATCTCATATTCCATGTTTCGTTCGCCTTCAAAGAAAGGTACGTCATTGACACGGTTCCAAGGTAAGCAGACGCCGAAGAGGTAAGTAGGTTTTTAGTTTTTAGTTTTCTTTCTTTTAATTTAGTGTAAATCACCAATTCCCAATCTTTTTCACACTTCTTCATTGTAAATATCATTGTAAATAATGTTATAAAAGAAAAGAGAACTTACTAAACAAGTTTCCATCGCTAGTCCCTCCCTGTGGATCACGACCCGCATAGCCACTTGCTATAGCGGTAGTATTGAGCACCATGCACTATTATTCTTAAAACTGAAATTCTATATTTTATGTGCAGGTAAAAACTCAATCAGTTTCACCCAATAAAAGAGTATTAACTTTTTGACACCTATTCTCCTATTGCCAGGATCTCTTCAATCAGAATCCTTCTAGCACTTGCTTCAATTCATAACTTGTTCATACATCAAATGGATGTGAAAACTGCTTTCCTGAATGGCGATCTCGAGGAAGAGATGTATATAGACCAGGTAGAAGGGTTCATAGTTAAGAGACAAGAAAACAAAGTATGTAAACTGGTGAAGTTCTTGTATAGTCTTAAAACAAGCACCAAAATAATGGCATCAAAAGTTCAACAAAGTCATTGCACATTTGGATTCATTATCCATGAGTATGACAAGTGCATCTATTCAAAGAAACTTGATACTGATTACATCATTCTTTATCTCTATGTGGATGACATTCTCATATTTGATACTTCTCTTGATGCAATCCAAAGGGTAAAGGATTATCTCTCCTAAAATTTGATATGAAGGATTTAGGTCCTGTTAATATAAAATTGGAATGAAAATATCCAGAACTCCTAATAGAATTTCATTGAGTCTGTATCATAGCATTGAGAAAATCCTTCATAAATTTGATTTCTATAACTCTAAACCTGTTTCTACATCTTATGATTCTTCAATTGTTTTGGAGAAGAATACGGATGAGCCTGTGTCTCAATTGAAATTCTCTTAATTAATACGTTCATTTCATTATTCCAACAAGACTAGATCTGACATCTCTTATACAGTAGGTAGATTGAGTAGATACACTAGTAACCCTAGTAGAGAATGCTGGACTGCGTCAGAGAGAGTATTCAGATATATTAGAGGCACAATTGGCTATTGTCTGAATTGGGTATCCTGATGTAATAGAAGGGTACAGTGATGCCAACTAGGTCACTAACTCCAACAGTGTAAAGTCTAATACCGGATATGTATTCGATGGTGTTTTGTGTCCTAAAAATCTTGCAAACAAACAGTGATTGTCAGGAGCACTATGGAGTCTGAGCTTATACATCTGGACACTGCATGTACAGAAGTTGAATGGCTAAAGGATCTTTTGTCAGAATTCTCTATCATGCCTAAACTTATACTTCCTATCTCTGTTCAAACTGATTCAAGATCTACCATTGAGATTCTAAAGTATCCAATAAGAAGATGAACAGACACATTCAAATCAGACTTAAGTTCGTTCAACGCCTATTAAGCAAAGTTGTGCTTCTGGACTTTGTAAAGTCCGAGAAGAATATTGTTGACCTATTGACTAAGGGTCTTTTTAGGAGTGTGGTCCTAAAATCATCGAGGAAGATGGGGTTAAGTTCATAGTAAAGTTCACCGACAGGGAAAACCCAACATACTTGATTGAGAGCTGATTCTATGAAATAGGTTCAATGTGGTAGAAACAAGCTAGACTAGTGACACTCGTGTGGAGCATCGACCCGGATATATTTACATTATATATGTAGAATTGTAGCTACTACCCTTCTTTATGGTGACGATGCTCTTATAATACAGTTAGGTAAGGTTGAGTTTAACTCTTAATAAGTCCAACACATGTAGTGTGGAGGGTATATCTGAAGTATCCTTGGAGGACTTACCTATGTGAGAGGAACTGTGATGGCCGCAGTTGGGAGGCAGGGCTGACCCCTAGAAACTCTCATGAGTTGGTTATTGTGAGCATGGCCTGTAATGCTCAACCCGCTTGCTCAATAGATGGAAACTTATTGTGTGTGTATTCTATCAATTGTTGGACCTGCTCTGATACCAATTGTTGGTCCCGAGATGATGCCAAATGTTGGATCTGCTATACACGAGTCAACACTCAAACAAAGATATTAGCGTTACAGAAATAAAGCACTTGCAAATAAGAAAAATTAAATCTCAGAAAAAGATAAGCAAACGCAAACACAAGAGATTTATCGTGGTTCGGTCCTCGTGACCTACATCCAATCCCCAAGCCACCCGCTTGAGATTTTCCTTTATCCTTTGACTTTGTACACCCAAAATCAACACCTTGCACACCACTTGACAAATTCCCTTTGTTAAATGTGTATAACTCTTCTTACAACCAAGAAGACAAACACCTTGTACAATCTCTCTTCTACACCAAGAAGACGCTCTTGTATAATGCTCCGCTTTGAGTGATTACAATTGATCCTATAAGCCTTGAATCTGTATGTGATCGTGGACAAGGACTCTTATAGGTGGACTCTCATAAATCTTCACTATAAAGTAGGAATTTGAGTGAAGAAATGAAAGTGGGAACAGTTTTCTAAAAATCAGAATTTTGACAGAATTTTTGGTCAGAAAACTTTTATTTGAATTGGTGTTTTTAGCCTAAGATAACAACCATATTTATAGCTGAACTCTATGGTTAGTTAGGATAGTTATCAGGTCCATTTTGAATATTTAAACGTTGGATAACGTTGGATAAAACACCAGAAAATAGAAACTGTCTAACAGTCAGAAACTGTCATTAGTCGACTTGAGATGTGGGGTTAGTCGACTAGATTAGGCAAATTTCACAAGGTTAGTCGACTAGTAATGGGACCAAGTCGACTAGGTCATGAAAAATCAAAAGACAAGTTTCTGAAAACTGAACCTAGTCGACCAGACTAACATGATTAGTCAACTAGTGAAAAACACCTAGAGGGGGGTGAATAGGTGTACTTGCTAATCTAGAAACTAAATGCGCTAAATGCGGAAGCTAATGCAAATTTTGCAACACACTTAATACAACACACAAGTGTAGCTGAATTCCCCGTGAAGGGCTCTGGACTAACTCCTCTTGATTCCCCTTGAATGGGTTGAGGTGCTATGTGAAGCTCTTGTGGTTAAGTCTAAGTGAGGCACACACACAATCAAGCCAAGCATATAAGGATGAGCAATATGAAAGATGCAAGGCAATACACAAGCAAATATGATATGTATGACATGAATGAAAAATGATGCTTTGCACAAATAAACAAGGAGAGAGAGTTGAGAGATATTGGATCAAACGCAAAGGCAAAGATATGTTTCGAGGTTCGAGCACCTAGCTCTACATCCCCGCCTACACCACCGTGTAGGATTTCCAATCCACTATCTCCCACCGAGGGAACCTCCACCGAGGAGGATTTGTTACAACAAAGGGAGTACCGAACTCCTCTCTCAAACACCGCCTCACAACCGAGGGGTAGGCCCGTAGCCAATACAACAACCAACACCTCTACCGAAGAGGGTTACAAACCAAACTCCACCTCTCACTAGAGGGAGCAAACCAACCAACTCAACCTCTACCAAAGAGGGAGCAAACACCAACCCAAATCAACAACCTCAACCTCTACAAAGAGGGAGCAACTCAAGAAATCAAGGGTTTACAACAAGTGGTATATCTCAACCACAAACCTCTTTCCTTTTCCACAAACAAAGATCCTAAATAGATTAGGATAGAAGATAGCTCAAGTGTGGAAAACAAGTGTTTTGATCAAAGAAAAACTCTTGGGAAAATACCAAATAGATATTGAAATGAAGAACAATAAACCAATTTCCCAAAAACCTATTTTCTTTGAAAATAACAAAACACTTAAAACAAATAAGATGGATCTTTGGCACTTAAAACTCTTTTGAAAACTTGTAAAAACACTTCAGAAAAGTAGAAATTTTTGCTCTTAAAAATCTTAGCCAAAAACCCAAAGCAGTGGGGTTTATATAGGCCAAAACAGAAACTAGCCTTTAGGCTGATCTGGCAGCCTGACAAGCTACCGGTCGGCCGGCCCGGCCGACCGCCAACGGTCTGAAATATGACCGTTGGGCAAACCCGGTCGACCGCCCGGTTGACCCAAATAAACAGAGAGCAGAGCTCTCTGGTCCGGTCGGTCGGCCGGCCGACCGTCCCTGTGTCTGCCAAACGTGCACAGACTTGTGCACGTCGGTCGACCGCAAGGGTCGACTGGCCTTAGGTGCGGTCAACCCGTGCGGTCGGCCGACTTGGCCTGTCAGCCACAAAACTGGGACAGAAACACATGTTAAAAATATTTTAGAAAATCTTTTTAAGTCTTGTAAAAATACCCAAAAATAGTTTTATCATTTTGCATTGATATATAAACATGTGATAAAAGGCTTCAACTCAAATATCAAGCATATGAAACTATTTTTGTGTCTTTTCATTTTTACCAAAAACCAAAACATGTATTTTTATCAAACTTGGATTTTTCTATACATGAAAAGGATAGTCAAAATAAGTTTGTATAAGTCATGTAAGCATGCATGTATAACTAAAATACATCTATTATACATATAAATCATGTAAACTTATTTTGATCAATCTATTCATGAAAACACATATCGGTTAAACTAAAAACCGAAAAACCAATATCCAAACATAAAACTTGTGTGTGTTGTGCACTTGAGCATATCAACTATACTAAGCTTTACAAATGGATCTAAACACACTATCTAAACTATGGATACCTAAGTCTTCTTGACGATATTCCATCTTCAAGTAGACTCGATCCCAAACCGTGATCCGCCGAGTGCAAAGGAGTAATCTTGAAGCTCGGGCACCGAAATCACCATGTGAAAGCTTCTAAACTCCTCTTTTGAAGCAATCACAAATAATATCTTGTTACATGATCTGAAACTAAAATCACAAGATTATTAGTAAACATAACTACATGAGTTAATCATCATCAAAACTAGGGTGGAAGGCCTTTGGGCCAACAATCTCCCCCTTTTTGATGATGACAAAACTCATGGAGTTATATATGCATGGATTAAAGTTAAGCTTCAAAGAAGCTCCCCCTTAACTCATGCATAAACAAATAAATAATAGATATGCAATGAAAGCTCTTAAACATGAATGCATACATAGATATGCATAAACAATAAAAAGGTTCTAGATACCAATGAAATGTTTAAAAACAAAACATGCTCTAGATACCAATTAAAATTAAACTAAATTAAACTTAATATATGCAAAACACAAACATGCATATATAAAACACAATCAAACTCAAAATCTTTCTCCCCCTTTTTGTCAATCATCAACAAAGGGGTAAACAATTAAAACAAAAATAAAATTTTCTCACCCTTTTTAATACAAAGAATCAATCATCAATAAAGGGTAAAAGCAAAACTAAATCAAATAAATTTTTCTCCCCCTTTTTGTTCAAAACAATGAATCAACAAACGGGTTAATAAAGATAATGTTCTCATTTTTGTCTAAAATAAAAAACAAAACCAATTAGGGGTGACAATCAATTAAGGTACCAATTGAAAGTATGTCAAAGAATAGCATCTTGATTCCAATTGAAAGGAAACAAACAAAAAATATTGATACCAATTTTAAGCAAAACACATGAAAATCTTGATACCAATTGAAATTAAACATAATGAATTTTGAATGTCTAAACAAAAACTTTGATACCAATTGTAAATATTTTTCATTTTGAACATATGATACCAATTTAAATTTATTTTCTATCATAAAGTAAGGGAGTGGGAATCAAATACCAATTGAAAGACAAAATTAAATTTTCTCCCCCTTTATGAAATACCAACTAAAACAATGCATAGGCTTGATACCAATTTAAAAGTGATCAATTGAAATAAAATTGAAACTCAAGCTTAGCATAAACACAAACATATATATATATATATATATATGAAAAATAGATATCAATTGAAATTGATATTCTTGGAATTGAAAGCATACATACATACAAACATATATGAGTATACAAGAAAGGTCAAAATTGATACCAATTGAAAGAATTCAATGATACCAATTGAAATAACTATAAGATCAAGTGTATATCTCATATTACCTAGGCCTCCCAATCATGGTTCAAGTTTTAAATGATTTTCATTTTAAAGCATACATGAACATGATCTCCCATCCAATCTCCCATTGAAGGTAGGGGTTTTCAAAAAAATAGATTTGAAAATAAGCTTTATTTGAAAAACTCTACCAAAATGAAGAATACCGTAACTAGTTAAATGAAAATTTTGAAAACTAGTACAAAATCCTTCAAGCAAGGAATAAAATAAAAATATTATTCATGAAAACATGAAATTCACAAAATAGTCAACACTCATAATCAATTAAGCATAAATATGTCTCATGAAAACAAACACATGAGTAAACAATAAATGTGAGTGTATAAATACAATGTGAAGATCATAATCATGAAAGATGGACAATAAGCTCAATATTCCTTAAAATACGAAAACATGAAAATCATCAAAACTATTTAATCTTCAAGGTATATGTATGTCTTATACAAATTAAAGTATACATACATATCCAAAACACAACGAGTCCACAAAGATATATGCATGAAGGCACGTGGCTCAAAAGGATGTATATATATAACAATAATTTGGATAAAATGGACATATACATGAAGTTAAATATAAACACATGGAAACATGAAAAACTAAATTTTCATTAAAACAAATTTCATTTCAAGGTATATGTATGATTTGTCAACACAATAAGTATACATACATATCCTTAAACACAATTGAGTCCATATATAGATTTGCATGAAAGGCAAATGACTCAAGGGGTATACATGTATATCTTAAAGTTTGGCAAAAATACACATATACATGAAATGAAAAAACTCATAAAACAAATCCAAAAATAGGAATACAAGTTTAAAATGTATGAATCATCAAAACTAGACTATACTAGCACATCTAATAGGTTCAAATAAGCATTCAAGCTCAAACATATATAGATTTATTTGTGGCCCACTATATGCACAAGTATAAATCCTAATCTTAATGAAAACTAACATCTAAACATGTAATCAACACATTAAGCATAAAACGGGATATAAATTAACATGAAAAACATAAACATGATTATTATGAAAATTTACATGTTATTAAACCTATGATAAACATGATAGCTAAACAAATGGTGAGAACACTAAATATGGGTCCATATTAAACATGGGTGTCTCAAAGGCTAAACATGTATGTCAAGGGTCTAATAAACATGGTATTAACATAATAATCTACAAATAATAAAACATGCTATAAATGATAAACATGGAAGCATGCAAACATAAATAAGGAGTTAGAGACCGTTACCAAAACCTATGAGGCAACTTCCCTTGTCTCCAAAACATGGTGGTCTTCTCCACCAAACATCCCTTGAAAGTGATGCATCCAATTGATTTCCATGAAGCTCGGAATGCATCCACTCCAAGGTACGGCTACTCTCACGTCATGTGAGAGCCCACACCTACATCAAATACTCGAGGGGTGGTCTTTGGTACCCATATCTTCTTGGGTCCAAAGGGGTTAGTATCATTCCTAACCCAAACAAACTTATTTGCTAAATTTGAAACATGTAATCTATCATAACAAAATTTAGCAAGGTGGCCCATACGTCCACAATGTGTACAAGTGTACACATGAGCATACAAGTGATGATGGTGTCCGTGAGGAGCATGTGTATGTCGTGGAGGGTGTGCATGCAAAATAGATGGAACTTGTTTCTTTCGAAACAACGATTCCAAACGTGTATGCCCAACAACACATTGGCTCAAAGTGGAGCTCAAACAATCAATACTCTTCTTTAAAACATTTATATCATTTTAATCAAAGAAGAAGTGGAGCATGTAAGGGGTGATCTAGGTGAAACTACCCTAGCATGGCAAACATGAGAAACAATATCATTTTTTAAAGATTTATTTTTATTTAAACAAATTTCTAATTCTTTTGAAATAAAATCAATTTCTTTTTAAAGAATTATTTTCTTTTAAAACAAAATCAACTTTTGAAGACAAATTTTCATTTTTCTTCAAAAGAGTTTCACAATCATTTTTAGATTTTAAAAATTTATTTCCTTTAGAGCAAGGTCTAGTTGAGATCTCAATGAATCCCTTTTATTATAGACCTCAACCTTCTCTTGCAAAACATTGTCAAGTCTAGAATGTAAACTTTTATTTTCTTTTTCAAGGCCTAGACTTTCTTTTTCAAAATATTATATTTTTCAATTAATTTTTCATAAACAATTGATAGTTCTTCATTTAAAGTATGTGCATCAACAAAGTCATTTGAAGAACTAGCACAATCATCACTATCTAAGTGGGGTTCCGAAAGTACCTCAAGGGAGTCATTTCTTTGGACCATTAAGTATTGTGACTCGGAGTCTCCACTAGATTCCTCTTCTTGTTGGATAGGCGTTTGAAGCTTGGAGGTGGTGGTTGTTGTCAACTTGTTCCACACTGTAAAAGCGGAATCAAGGTTAGAAACACTCAAGAGATAATCTTTAGATAATGTGCTTCTAATGGCCTCAAAGGCTTGTGCATTGGCCCCTATATGATTGCTATCACTAAGGTAGGATTCCTTGGTAATGGCAAGATAAACCTTATATCCTAGGGTTTGTAAATAAACGGTCATCCTAATCTTCCAAACAATGATGTTGGAAGGGTCAAACATAGGTGGGGTCATGAAGGCCATGGGTCCAAACTATATGTGTGCAAACAAGCAAATGCAAACAAGATTAGCAAACAAATGGATCTCACTCCTAGGATGTTAAGCCTAAGTATCAGGAGCGTTGGCTCTGATACCAATTGAAAAACACCTAGAGGGGGGTGAATAGGTGTACTTGCTAATCTAGAAACTAAATGCGCTAAATGCGGAAGCTAATGCAAATTTTACAACACACTTAATACAACACAAAAGTGTAGCTGAATTCCCCGTGAAGGGCTCTGGACTAACTCCTCTTGATTCCCCTTGAATGGGTTGAGGTGCTATGTGAAGCTCTTGTGGTTAAGTATAAGTGAGGCACACACACAATCAAGCAAGCATATAAGGATGAGCAATATGAAAGATGCAAGACAATACACAAGCAAATATGATATATATGATATGAATGAAAAATGATGCTTTGCACAAATAAACAAGGAGAGAGAGTTGAGAGATATTGGATCAAACGCAAAGGCAAAGATATGTTTCGAGGTTCGAGCACCTAGCTCTACATCCCCGCCTACACCACCGTGTAGGATTTCCAATCCACTATCTCCCACCGAGGGAACCTCCACCGAGGAGGATTTGTTACAACAAAGGGAGTACCGAACTCCTCTCTCAAACACCGCCTCACAACCGAGGGGTAGGCCCGTAGCCAATACAACAACCAACACCTCTACCGAAGAGGGTTTACAAACCAAACTTCACCTCTCACTAGAGGGAGCAAACCAACCAACTCAGCCTCTACCAAAGAGGGAGCAAACACCAACCCAAATCAACAACCTCAACCTCTACCAAAGAGGGAGCAACTCAAGAATCAAGGGTTTACAACAAGTGGTATATCTCAACCACAAACCTCTTTCCTTTTTCTACAAACAAAGATCCTAAATAGATTAGGATAGAAGATAGCTTAAGTGTGAAAAAACAAGTGTTTTGATCAAAGAAAAACTCTTGGGAAAATACCAAATAGATATTGAAATGAAGAACAATAAACCAATTTCCCAAAAACTTTTTTCTTTGAAAATAACAAAACACTTAAAACAAATAAGATGGATCTTTTGGCACTTAAAACTCTTTTGAAAACTTGTAAAAACACTTCAGAAAAGTAAGAATTTTTGCTCTTAAAAATCTTAGCCAAAAACCCAAAGGAGTGGGGTTTATATAGGCCAAAACAGAAACTAGCCGTTAGGCTGATCTGGCAGCCTGACAGGCTACGGTCGGCCGGCCCGGCCGACCGCCAACAGTCTGAAATATGACCATTGGGCAAACCCGGTCGACCGCCCAGTCAACCCAAATAAACAGAGAGCAGAGCTCTCTGGTCCGGTCGGTCGGCCGGCCGACCGTCCCTGTGTCTGCCAAAAGTGCACAGGCTTGTGCACGTCGGTCGACCGCAAGGGTCGACCGCCCTTAGGTGCGGTCGACCCGTGCGGTCGGCCGACCTGGCCTGTCAGCCACAAAACTGGGACAGAAATACATGTTAAAAATATTTTAGAAAATCTTTTTAAGTCTTGTAAAAATACCCAAAAATAGTTTTATCATTTTGCATTGATATATAAACATGTGATAAAATGTTTCAACTCAAATATCAAGCATATGAAACTATTTTTGTGTCTTTTCATTTTTACTAAAAACCAAAACATGTATTTTTATCAAACTTGGATTTTTCTATACATGAAAAGGATAGTCAAAATAAGTTTGTATAAGTCATGTAAGCATGCATGTATAACTAGAATACATCTATTATACATATAAACCATGTAAACTTATTTTGATCAATCTATTCATGAAAACACATATCGGTTAAACTAAAAACCGAAAAACCAATATCCAAACATAAAACTTGTGTGTTGTGCACTTGAGCATATCAACTATACTAAGCTTTACAAATGGATCTAAACACACTATCTAAACTATGGATACCTAAGTCTTCTTGACGATATTCCATCTTCAAGTAGACTCGATCCCAAACGTGATCCGCCGAGTGCAAAGGAGTAATCTTGAAGCTCGGGCACCGGAATCACCATGTGAAAGCTTCTAAACTCCTCTTTTTGAAGCAATCACCAACTAATATCTTGTTACATGATCTGAAACTAAAATCACAAGATTATTAGTAAATATAACTACATGAGTTAATTATCATCAAAACTAGGGTGGAAGGCCTTTGGGCCAACAACTAGGTCATCTATTAGTCGACTAGGTGTTGGCCCAGAGGCCTTCCACTCTAGTTTTGATGATGATTAACTCATGTAGTTATGTGTACTAATAATCTTGTGATTTTAGTTTCAGATCATTAATCAAGATGTTAGTAGGTGATTAGCTTCAACAAGATGATTTGGAAGCTTTCACATGTTGATTCAAGAGCCCGAGCGTCAAAGATCATATATGTAGCACTTGCTCGGTGGATCAAAGAGTTTGGATCGAGTCGGCTTGGAGATTGCGCTCTACAAGAAGACTTCGGTACCATAGTTTAGTTTTGTGTTTAGATCCAAATTGTAAAGATTAGAATAGTATGATATGCTCAAGTTCACAACACACACGTTTCATGTTTTGAATATTGGATTTCGGTTTTTCCGTTTTTGGTTTAACCGATCTTGGTTTCATGAATAGATAGATCAAAACAAGTTTACATGGTTTAGTGTATATTAGATTTGTTCTATATACATACATGCTTCAACTATTTAAACAAACTTAGTTTGATAGTCTATTTCATGTGTTTTATGTTTTGGTATTTCTAACAAAACATAATTTTGGAATTAAGGACAAAAACTATGATATGTATATGTTTCATGTATATTGGATTTCTATCCATATGCATCATGCTTCAAAATGTTTAAATATCATATTTGTATTTAGATGAGTTTTGGACAAAATGTATTTTCTATTCAAAATCCAAGTTTTAGAAAATACGGTTTTTGGTTTTTAGAAAATATTGTAAGATACAAAATAGTTTTAATTGCTGGATATTTGAGTCAAAACTTTTATCATATGTTTATATATTAATGCAAATTGTCAAAACTATTTTGGGGATTTTTAAGTAGTTTACAAGAATTTATTGGATATTTAATTACTTAGTTTTTCTGACCAGAACAGCCTCTGCCAGGCTAGGTCGGTCGACCCGAACGGTCGGCCGCACCAAGTAGCCGGTCGACCGTTCGGGTCGACCGACGTGCACGCTGGCTGCTCTTGTAGCCGTCGACCGTGCTGTCGACCGACTGAGAGCAGATGCTCTCTGTTTGTTCGGTCGACCGGCGCGGGTCGACCGGGCGGTCGAACGGTCAAAATATGACCGTTGGATGGTCGACCGGGCGGTCGACCGGCAGGTCATTTCTGGCAGTTTCTGCTGCCAACGGCTATTTTTTCTGGGGGCTATAAATACCCCATTGGAAAGAGTTTTCTCTAAGATTTTTTGTGCGAATTTTTTCTTACTCTCTGGTGTTTTCACAGCAATCAAAAGAAGTTTTTGGATTCAAATTGAACAATATATTTGGTGTTTTTGCTATGGTTTGGAATATCAAAGAAAGGGTTTTGGGAAAAAGAGTTTTTGATTCAACTTCTTCATCTTTGTTTCAGTTTTCCCAAGAATTTTCTTTGTGATTTTGATTTTCAATCCATTGGTTTTCTCCACACTTGAGCTACATCTACTTTCTTATTCTATAGGATCTTTGTGTGGGAGAAGAAATTGTTTGTGGTTGTTGTTTAGACCACCAAGTTGTAAACCAATCTTTTCTTGGCTTTGTGCCTTTGGGTTGTATCTCTCAAGTTGTGAGGTGATCCTTGTGTTGCTTTGTGCTAATCCCTCAAGTTGTGAGGTGATTGTTTTGTTGGATTGGAGCTTGCCTCAAGGAGGAGGTTGTGGTTGTAAAGAGAGGAGTTGGGTACTCCTTGTGAGAGTTCTTTGTGGTCTAGCTAGTGGATTAGAAATCCTTCGTGTGTCGAAGGCGGGGATGTAGAGCTGGGTGCTCGAACCTCGAAACATATCTTGGTTTGTGCTTGATCCATTGACTCTCTCTATCTCTCTCTTACTTTGTGCCTTGCAACTATTCATATTGTGCATTCATAATTGCTTGGCTTGGTTGTGTGTGCATCACTTGTTGATTGCACTTGAGTGTATTGCATTAAGTTTTTAAATTCCGCATTAAGTTCTTTAGATTAGCATAATCACCTATTCACCCCCCCTCTAGGTGATTTTTTCAATTGGTATCAGAGCCTCCGCTCCTGATATTTAGGTTTAACCACCTAGGAGTGAGATCTTGGTTTGCTAATCTTCATTTGCATTGTTCATTTGCACTCATTTAGTTTGCACTCATGGATAGCCCTCCTATGTTTGACCATTTTAGACTTGATACTTGGAAGGCCAATATGAGTAGGCATTTAAAATCACTAGGTCATCTTGTTTATCAAGCCTCCACTTAGAATCCTTCCCAATAGTAGCAAACACAAAAAGGCTAATGCATTAGCACTTCAAACACTTAGAGCATCTCTAATGAAAAACTTTTACGGTGTTTGATCATTATGATTCAGCTTTTACGTTTGGAGCATATTAACTTCTCCCGAGCTACCAAGAATTATCAACAAGTTGAGGAGATCTAGGAGAGACAAGTCCGACGAGCATGCCTCATGGTCCAAGGGAAAAGACTCCCTTGAGGTACAATCGGATTCTCAATTAGATGATGTCTAGTTCCTATTGTGATGGTTGTTTAGAAGCTCAAACCTTAAATATGGAACTTGCCACAAAGCTTGAAAATTTCTTGGAAAAACACAAATTTTGAAAGAGGATAATCTTGTTTTGAAAAAGAATTAAAGGATTTATGTTCTAATTTTGAATTGGTTTTGCAAGAGAAGGAAGAGATTACTAGTGAACGTGACTCACTAAGATCTCAATTAGACCTTGCCCTTAATGAGATTGATATTTTGAAAAACAAAAATAATGGTAATGATGTTATGAAAAACAATGAGGTTTATCTTCTAAATTGGATATTATTTTAAAAGATAACCTGTTTTGAAAAATGAAATTGATTTCATTACAAAAGAATTGGATTTAGTTTTAAAGAAAAATGAATCTTTAAAAATTGATATTGATTCTCATGTGTGCCATGCTAGTATAGCTTCTTCTTCTAGCACACCTATTGCATGCTCCACTTTATCTTCAAGTATTGAAAAAGAATAAATGTTTTGAAGAAAAGTGTTGAATGTTTGGGCTCCACTTGAGCCAATGTACTTTGAATCATACACGCTTGGAAACCTTGGTTCGCAAGAAACAAGTTCCATCTTTACATGTACACCCTCCACGGCATACACATGCTTCCCACGGTCACCACCACTACATGTATGCTCATGTGTACACATGTACACATTTGTCGAAAAGGCCACCTTGCCAGATTTTGTTATGATCGTCTACATAATGAAAATTTAGCATGTAATCTTGTTTGGGTTAGAAAAGAAACTAACCCCTATTGACCCAAAAGAAAATGGGTACCAAAACCACCTCCTTGACTTTTGATATAGGTGGGAGCTCTCGCATCACGTGAGAGTATTGGTGCCTTGAGGTGGATGCGTTCTAAGCTTAAAAGAGAACCATTTGGATGCTTCACTCTCAAGGGGATTTGGTGGGAGGACCACCGTGGTTTGGGAACTAGATAACACCTTCATCGGTTTTGGTATCATTCTCTAACTCCATTTTTATTTGCATGCTTTTCATGTTCATCTATTCATAGCATGTCTTTTATTGTTCATTATGCTTATATAATTGATTAGATTAGTGTTATACATGTTTAGTACTTGAGCACCCATGTTTTATATGGATCTATATTTAGTGTTCTCACCTTGTTTAAACTAACATGTATGCCCTAGATCTAATGCACATGCATATGCATTATGACCATTTGGATGTTTATGATTGTATGATTTTTGTTTTAATGATTCATGTTTTGATAAATAACATATGTTGTAATAGCTAAACAATGGTGATGTGTTGTATGATTTCTGTTTTTGCCACATGTTTTGATATTTATAAACTATTATGTATTCATAATTTTAATAGCATGTGGATTTTCTTCATGATCATTTTTATGTTTTTTCATGTTGATTATATCCCGTTTTATGCTTAATGATTTGATTACTTGTTTAGATGTTAGTTCTCATTAAGACTAGAATTTATACTTGTACATGTAGTGGGACACAAATAAATCTTTATATATGTTTGTGCTTGGATGCTTGTTTGTACCCATAGATGTGCTAGTATAGTCTAGTTTTGATGATTCATGCATTCTAACTTGTATTCCTCATTTTGAATATGTTTTTATGATCATGTTTTAACTTCATGTATATGTCTATCTTGTCCAAACTATTGATTATACATGTACATCCTTGAGCCACGTGCCTTCATGCATATACTTTTGTGGACTCATTATGTTTAGGATATGTATGTATACTTAGTTTTACATGACATACATATGCCTTGAAGTTTAAATCGTTTTGATGATTTTCATGTTTTTAGGTAATTTCTATTGGTAATGAAATCTAGTTTTTCATGTTTTCAAGGAATTTCATATGAGCTTAATTGAATATTTCATGTTGATATGTGTCACATTTTACTTGTACACTCACTTTATTAGTTTACTCATGATTTATTTCATGAGACTATGATATGGCTTTATGGACTTTGAGTGTTTAGTGATCATATGATTTACATGTGTTTGATAAAAAACAATTTGTTTTATTCCTTGCTTGAAGGATTCGTACTAGTTTTTTAAAAGTTTTTCCTATAACTAGTTCGTATTCTTCACTATGGTAGAGATTTTCAAACATACTACATTTTCAAATCTATTTTTGAAAACCCCTACCTTAAAGGGAGGTTGGATGGGAGATCATGTTCATGAATGCTTTAAAATGAAATCATTTAAAACTTGAAGCATGATTGGGAGGTATAGTTAATGAGATATACACTTGATCTTATTGTTATTTCAATTGGTATCATTGAATTCTTTCAATTGGTATCAATTTTGACCCTTCTTGTATACTCATATATGTTTGTATGTATGTATGATTTCAATTCCAAGAATATCAATTTCAATTGGTATCTATTTTCTATACATATATATGTTTGTGTTTATGCTAAGCTTGAGTTTCAATTTGTTTCAATTGATTACTTTTAAATTGGTATCAAGCCTACGAATTGTTTTAATTTGTATTTCATAAAGGGGGAGAAAATTTGATTTTATCTTTCAATTGGTATTGTACTCCCCTACTTATGATTAAAAATTTAAATTTGGTATCATATGTTCAAAATGAAAGATATTTACAATTGGTATCAAAATTTCTGTTTAGACATTCAAAATTTATTATGTTTAATTTCAATTGGTATCAAGATTGTCATGTGTTTTGTTTAAAATTGGTATCAATATTTTTTTTTGTTTGTTTCCTTTCAATTGGTATCAAGATGCTATTCTTTGACATATTTTCAATTGATACCTTAATTGACTGTCACCCCTAATTGACTTTGTTTTTGTTTTAGACAAAAAGGGGGAGAATTGTTTTTCTTGTTTTCAACCTTTTATTGATTTTTTTTTGTTCGAATAAAAAGGGGGAGAAAGATTTGTTGATTTGGTTTTGTTTTTACCTCATCGAAGGTTGTTTCTTTATATAAAAAGAGGAGAAGATTTTGTTTTGTTTGATTTTTACCCCTTGTTGATGATTAACAAAAAGGGGGAGAAAGATTTTGAGTTTTATATATGCATGTTTGTGTTTTGCATGTTTGTGTTTTGCATATATTAAGTTTAATTTAGTTTAATTTAATTGGTATCTAGAGCATGTTTGTTTTTGAACATTTCATTAGTATCTAGAACTTTTTTATTGTTTATGCAAATCTATGCATTCATGTTAAAAAGCCTTCATTGCATAGTCACTATGTTTATTTGTTTATGCATGAGTTAAGGGGGAGCTTCTTGAAGCTTAACTTTAATCCATGCATATATAACTCCATGAGTTTTGTCATCATCAAAAAAGGGGGAGATTGTTGGCCCAGAGGCCTTCACTCTAGTTTTGATGATGATTAACTCATGTAGTTATGTGTACTAATAATCTTGTGATTTTAGTTCAGATCATTAATCAAGATGTTAGTAGGTGATTAGCTTCAACAAGATGATTTGGAAGCTTTCACATGTTGATTCAAGAGCCCGAGCGTCAAAGATCATATATATAGCACTTGCTCGGTGGATCAAAGAGTTTT
Organism: Agave tequilana; assembly: GCA_038442645.1. Taxonomy (NCBI): domain Eukaryota; kingdom Viridiplantae; phylum Streptophyta; class Magnoliopsida; order Asparagales; family Asparagaceae; genus Agave; species Agave tequilana. The sequence continues at coordinate 82,179 of JAVJIF010019552.1, read as the reverse complement.
GGATCGAGTCGGCTTGGAGATTGCGCTCTACAAGAAGACTTCGGTACCATAGTTTAGTTTTGTTTTAGATCCAAATTGTAAAGATTAGAATAGTATGATATGCTCAAGTTCACAACACACACGTTTCATGTTTTGAATATTGAATTTCGGTTTTCCGTTTTGGTTTAAACGATCTTGGTTTCATGAATAGATAGATCAAAACAAGTTTACATGGTTTAGTGTATATTAGATTTGTTCTATATACATGCATGCTTCAACTATTTAAACAAACTTAGTTTGATAGTCTATTTCAGTGTTTTATGTTTTGGTATTTCTAACAAACATAATTTTGGAATTAAGGACAAAAACTATGATATGTATATGTTTCATGTATATTGGATTTCTATCCATATGCATCATGCTTCAAAATGTTTAAATATCATTATTTTGTATTTAGATGAGTTTTGGACAAAATGATTTTCTATTCAAAATCCAAGTTTTAGAAAATACGGTTTTTGGTTTTTAGAAAATATTGTAAGATACAAAATAGTTTTAATTGCTGGATATTTGAGTCAAAACTTTTATCATATGTTTATATATCAATGCAAATTGTCAAACTATTTTGGGAATTTTTAAGTAGTTTACAAGAATTTATTGGATATTAATTACTTAGTTTTTCTGACCAGAACAGCCTCTGCCAGGCTAGGTCGGTCGACCCGAACGGTCGGCCGCACCAAGTAGCCGGTCGACCGTTCGGGTCGACCGACGTGCACGCTGGCTGCTCTTGTAGCCGGTCGACCGTGCTGTCGACCGACTGAGAGCAGATTGCTCTCTGTTTGTTTCGGTCGACGGGCGGTCGACGGTAGCTGGCAACGGTCAAAATATGACCGTTGGACGGTCGACCGGGCGGTCGACCGGCAGGTCATTTCTGGCAGTTTCTGCTGCAAACGGCTATATTTTTCTGGGGGCTATAAATACCCCATTGGAAAGAGGTTTTCTCTAAGATTTTTTGTGCGAATTTTTCCTTACTCTCTGGTGTTTTCACAGCAATCAAAAGAAGTTTTTGGATTCAAATTGAACAATCTATTTAGTGTTTTTACTATGGTTTGGAATATCAAAGAAAAGGTTTTTTGGGATAAAGAGTTTGATTCAACTTCTTCATCTTTGTTTCAGTTTTTCCCAAGGATTTTCTTTGTGATTTTGATTTCCAATCCATTTGTTTTCTCCACACTTAAGCTACATCTACTTTCTTATTCTATAGGATCTTGTGTGGGAGAAGAAATTGTTTTGGTTGTTGTTTAGACCACCAAGTTGTAAACCCAATCTTTTCTTGGCTTTGTGCCTTTGGGTTATCCCTCAAGTTGTGAGGTGATCCTTGTGTTTGCTTTGTGCTAATCCCTCAAGTTGTGAGGTGATTTTGTTTTGTGGATTGGAGCTTGCCTCAAGGAGGAGGTTGTGATTGTAAAGAGAGGAGTTGGGTACTCCTTGTGAGAGTTCTTTGTGGTCTAGCTAGTGGATTAGAAATCCTTCGTGTGTCGAAGGCGGGGATGTAGAGCTGGGTGCTCGAACCTCGAAACATATCTTGTTGTTTGCGCTTGATCCATTGACTCTCTCTATCTCTCTCTTTACTTTGTGCCTTGCAACTATTTATATGTGCATTCATAATTGCTTGGCTGGTGTGTGTGCATCACTTGTTGATTGCACTTGGGTGTATTGTATTAAGTTTTTAAATTCCGCATTAAGTTCTTTAGATTAGCATAATCACCTATTCACCCCCCTCTAGGTGATTTTTCACTAGGAAGACTGTTAGTTGACTAATAATGCAAACAAAGAGTTGGTATGCTTTCAGGACAAAAAACTAGTCGACTAGGAAAATTGATAAGTCGACTATACTATGTATAAGTCGACTACAAAAGGGTATAAGCGACTAATGGGCTATGATGTGTGTGTGTGTGTGTTTCAAGGCTTTTAACATGCTATCAACATTACAATACACATCAATAGCAACTCTCTTTGGAAAGACTTGAACATGTAGAACTCTTGAATAAACTTGAGATAGAGCTCCAAATGATATGGCTTCACAAATGTATCATTAAAAGTAAGTTCCAACATCAATATCTAGTAAAATAGATTAGTTTCAGGCATAGTCCACTATGTCCCTTAGATGGCAATGAATTCACTAAGGAAGATTCTAGGCGTAGTCCACCTGTCCCGCATCCATAGTATGATGTTGCCCATTCTTGTTTTATGATTTGATAACTTGTTTGTTATTATATTGATTTGTTTTATCTTCCCAGAAACTCAAGGGTGGGGGGGGGAGGGGGGGGGACTGTTGGATGTATTTGAATGTAGAGGGAAAACTTGAGTTTTCCTCTCATTTGACTTTAGTTTTAATCCCACGTTGGATAGAAGATGGGAGGTTGAGTAGTATATATACTAACTCCTCCCATGCCTATTGTTATGAATAGTTGGGCAATATCACACTTCCTATATGCGTGCACACACGCCGAACCGGGCCAGCCGGGTTCGGGTTCGGGTGGCGCGCGTCCACGACCTGCGGACACGAATGCAGTTCAGTTCAGGGAGTTTCTTGGACCTACTATATTTTGTTTTGATTTTATCTATTAAAATTCTGTTGAGATTTTCGAGTTTTGACTGTTCTCCTTGGACCGTTCAAAGTGGATCAGATCTGCACGATTTCGGAGCTGTCACGATCCTCGCAGGGTTGTTTACAGCTGTAGGATGTTCGAATGCTATAAATACTAGCCTATATTTTCCATCTTTAGCATAGAAACAGCTACATCCAAACAGATTCTCTCTCTCTCTCACATATTTCTTGCATCAAAACTCTGTCAAAATTTTAGTGATTATTGGAGCTGTTCTTTCATTCCGGGCAACAAATCTCTGCCTGAGCAGAGGCCTAACTCATTGTCCTGAGCTGGGTGTTGGTGAACTACCAGGAGAGTTTTTACCACTAGGAAAGGAGGTCGCTTCAAGGTGCGGACGAGACACCAACCATCTTTCTTCTAGGGCAGTGTTTATGCATGACTTCGTCACCCAAGACCAAAAAATTTATATTTTCTTTTAATTCTTTTATATTTCTTGCATGCTTAGGACAAGTATTTACTTTCGTTAAAATATTTATGATTTGAATTATTGCATGTTTAAAATTTAAAAAATGCTGTTATATATCCTACAATATGATTCTCGCTTAGTTGTTAGAAGTTCTGAATTCAATTCTCAGAATCAGGACATTAACTTTGCCTCGTTTCTTTTGCATGTTGTTGTTTTATTCTCTATTAGACAAGGGTTAACAAGAATTGGACTCTAACTCAAGATAGCTCTTGTTATCAACTCTCTATTTGACTAGTGTTAACAAGCATTTGCCTCTGACCTATGCTAACTCTTGTTATCAAACAGAGTTCGAAACTGTTTGGATGTGTGTATTTGGAATCTACAACTTAACTGATTACTTTGATGCAGTTGGGGTTACATGCAACTCTAATTAAAACAGTAAGAGATGCATTTTTAGTCTTTCCGTCGTATAATTGCAACTAAATTGGTTATAATTCAAATACATCGTTGAGGATAATAAAAAAAAGAAAAATTGGCTACAATCACATATTTTTTATCATAATTGGGACAAAACTCACCTTCATAATTTATTTGACCTTAGACTTGTCTACATCAGCAAAAAGTAACAAGACAGATTGGATTCTTCTTCTCATATAGTTTTGTTTCTTTTTTACTCTTTTCTCATATTCAGATGTTCTTCACTGCGATGTCTGAAGGAAGCGTTCTTCCCATTGCATTGACTCTTATCGCGAGCGACTTCAGCAGCACGGATTATTCGATCTCGAGACAATAAAGGAGATCAAATCGATCTTATAGTAGGAAGAGAGTCAGATTAAAAAACAGAACATTTTTGTAAAGATTAAGATCATAGTCGCACCTAATAAAAACTAAAAAATAAGATAATTTTGTGAGGATTGCGACCACCATGATCGTAGTCCTATAAAGTCTCAGAAACATGACATTTTTGTGAGGACTGTAGTCACTGCGATTATGATCGCGGTCTTATAAAAACTTAGAAACATAACATTTTTGTGAGAATTGTGATCATGATCGCAGTCCTGATAAAAATTTAGAAATAAGCATTTTTAGGAGGATTGCGATTTTAATCACAGTCCTCGTCTTAATACTGCTGGGGTATTTAAGTCTTTTTCACTTCTCTAAAGTGTGTTCAACAACGCTTTTGCGCTCAACACATTGACGAGGACTCTCAGAGCGCTCCTGCACTTGACACATGGGCGCTTATTGTTTTTTTTTTTTTTTTTAAACTTACTGAAGCGAATTAAATTTTATGAGTAAGTTTTTCCTAATTACGCTTTGACATAAGTGGCTGAAACATAATCCCCCTAAAGAAAATACAATATTAATCTTATTTTAACAATTCTATTAATACGGCTTTCATCATGCATGAAACAAACAACTTTTTTTTATTTCTTACAATGGGATCTACAATTTATCAAAGCAAACACATAACTTGACATTTAAACTACAAGCATAAAAATTTGCATGGTAATTTGAACGTACTTTAACTCCAACTATATCAAACCAAACTTTCCCAAACTTTCGACAGAAGTACCAAATATTAACAACCACTGAATACAAGAGGCCAAACTAGACATGATGCAAGATGTGCGTTTCAACTTGCTGCTAAAGCCGTAATTTTCGCAAAAGTGGCCGTAATTTTCACAAAAGTGGCATTAATGAAGCCAGATCTTTATACATACATCAATCGTCAAGTTATGCAAAGTTTAATAAAAAATAGCATGATACATACATCAATCATCAAGAGACATTAAGAAGCCAGATCTTTATACCATACATCAATCATCAAAGTTATACGAAGTTCAATAAAAATAGTGTGATAAATAAAATCTTTAATAAAAAGAACACTATGAGACCCCATTTCTCACCAGAGTCCCTGTTTCCATTCCAAAACTGTCTATAAGAAACAGATAATGCACCCTCATCCCACTTACCATAAAAAGTGAAACATAAACGCAAGATCACATAGTTACATGATCTAACATGCATCCCCTTTTGTCCCAGCTGTGAGCAGGCCAGAGACGACGTCACCAAAACAAGGCGCCCCCATGCGATTGGCCAACAATATAAAAAAGTCTGAATGAAACACAGCCCGGCGCGACTAATGAATAATCTTCACTCCACTCATTGCTTCATTGGGCTTGTGTACTCCGCCCCGCTCTCTGATGATGTTACATTGGACGATGCAACAGACGTTAAGTCACTATCTATCCCGTTCCTGAAGCTTCTTGAATCATGTTCTGGAATTCTCCGGGGTTCAGGAGCCGCAGGACGTTGCCCCTCATCTGCTAGTTTCTTGAGAAGGTTCATAACCGTAGGAAGAAATTTTGTTGAAAGGGAAAGTATACCAGGAAGCTGCACGCACACATGCACCAAACAAAGAATAAGAAACAAAAAAAATGTAACCACATGGCAATTTTCAGCTTCACGTCAAATGTGGTTTGATTTGAAGTGTCACTCACAGCGCCATTGCGGAATTCGCCTGAGATATCTAGCTGGACCCAGAGAGCTTTTCCCAGGAGGTACACGATAAATATAAAACCAAGGTAAAGGGGGTTCCTACAACACAAGGGGACAGCAGAGATTTTATGAAGCAGGAAGATGCAGCAAGCCCCTGGAAGGTACTGTACAATCATGCACTCCAATAGAATACCTGAGAAGGGTCATGAATTCATTGAATCCCAAGACCAGAATGGCAGCAATTGCCCATGGAGGGGGCATCCAATTGTTGTTTCGCTTATTGGCTTCCTGGAAAAAGAAAACATTTACCAATAAAAGTTAGCCACATATAAAGATATCATGGCTCATGCAATGAGAGAGAAGATTAGGGAATATGCCTGAGCAGCAAGGGCCTGAGTGACTGTGTATTCAGTTTCGGAATTGAATTGCCTCCACAATGACTTGCATTGGACAGGTGTAATCAAAGTTCTCTCCGGAGGAACCTAGTGGAAAGGTTAACCAAATCAGCCATTATGATTGCGTACTAATAAGCATATTGCAAAAAGGAAGTACACATCAAACTGGCATCCTTTTCGCATTCAGAATGAAACATAAAATGACGAATGAACTTCCAACGGAACATATCTTAATGGCACCGGCTCAACACTAACTTCTCTAGGTCAAGTTATGAGCATGGTCATATACCTTTATGGAGATATTTCAGCTGAAATGTACAGATACAAAAGCTATATATATTGCAGAATACAATAGTATTTTGAATTCCAACAGAATACAAGACCAGCATAATACAAGATTTTATTGGTGCCTATAGCAGTAATGAAAATATATTTTTTACCTATCAGCATGTGCACTGCATGAGAAAAAATTTATTTCATAAAAGCTTTTCCATGTTAAACTAAGTTCAACATTATTAGCATTTTATATGTAAAACGTAAATTATGTTTAAAGGATGGCATAGCAAGTAAAGTTGGAAATCTGCAACTTGCGTCCACCAGGCATGTTTTGTTCATGCAGTAGATGAATCATCCGTATTTGTACCAAATGTCTGCATGAAGCATTAGCACCAAGCCTTTGCATCCAACAAAAGCAAAAACTAATATCGACTGTCCTGAAAAATATACTTAAAAATCTGTTTCCCATACCTCTTCCCATGAGCTCGAAGCCAGTGGGTCAACTGATTGGATACTCCTTGTACCAGCAGTATTATCAGAACCCACCAGGGCTAATGAAAGGGTATTCTCAATTTTGTCACTATCCTCCTCCAAGCGAATTACAGCCATTACAGATAACAATTTCAACGACTGCCAAAAAATAAAGGAAAAAAGTGTGAAGGTACAATCACAAGGAGGATATTAACAACCAACTTGTTGAACACCAAACTTAAAACTGAGACATCAAAATACTAGTTTCCATGTAAATAGCTAAGCAGTACCGCAGAACGAGCAGTTTTTGTGATTGCTCTGATGTCTTCCTTCCCTGTCCAAACTCTCGGCATCGAATCAGAATCGTGGCTGAACAATATTGAGAATCTGAATACAAATACGTACACTGTGTCACATTATCATTCATAAACAAGGAAAATGCAAACAACAGATAATGACAGAACCCACTACCTGTCCTTCATTCGGATCAAGATCTTTCCAGATTCTTCTTTTGCCTTGGATTCAACAACACTTCTGGCATACTCTTCTAACTTTGCTAGCATTTTATCCATAGTTACCTGGTCAATATCAAATGCAGTAAGAGCAGAAGACAGACCAGATAGAGCTGACTTAGTCTCCCGCTGAAGGAGTCTTCTAATTGCCGGCCACGTCTCGTCACTAGCTTGATCTAGAAGAGCCTCCACAGGATCCGCAAGTGCTTTATTGAGTTGGCCCTGCAGTATCTCATAACTTACTAGTCATTTACCATAACCTTATCTTCATATTGTGGCTAATCAAAGATAAATCATTCATCAAATCCTTATTGCTAATATATATTACATAATCCAAGATAAGAATTACTTCGTGGCAGAGATAAAAAAATAATTAGAAAAAGAGATTTTCCAGCACACCTCATAAAGAGAAGTCAACTCAGAGAGTTTTGCAGCGCGAACTGAAGCTACATGTGCATCAATATCTCGTCGAAGTTTATCACGCACTTTAAACGAGTCCCAGCTTGCTTGTTGAATAATTGCATCTGTAATTGCCAAATATTCAAGAACTTCTGTAAAACTAAGCAGCAACTGTAAAGAGCTAACAGGGGAAATATGAACAAATTCACTAAAGAATTTGAAAATACAGCAAAAAAAAAAAAAATTAGTAGAATCAGTTGAAACACGGCAGAATGTTTCTATGCAGATTTCAGTTACTTCTATATGTTTGCTTATCCAAAAGGAAGCAGTTAAAGTATAATATCATCATATTTGGCAACTAAGACTGATCTTAAGCAGCTCTCCCATGCTGTCATGTAAATAAATTGTACCAAAACTATATTCACACAATTCATGCATTTTGCTAAGGCCTTCAACTCTTCTTTTCTTTCTTTTTTTTCATCCATCATTGTTATTTTTCTCTACAGGATTAACTTTTTCAGTGGGTCCTTGTCAAAAGAAAATAACTTTAGGACGCTAAAGCTTTGTTGACTGAAAGAAGAATAAATAAATGGAGAAAAGTAACAGTATTTAATGGAGTATGGCAATCTACCAATGTTTTTTGACGTGAAAAATTTCTCTAAGAACAAAAGGTAGCATAAAATAGAGGGTCAAGTGCCAAGCATTGAGGAGAACTGAAAATGTTGACTGTAAGAAATCTCCCACCAAATCCCTCGTTTAAAAAGATACTGAACTCACAGATGTATATAATGTAGACACCAGTAAGGTAGATGGCTGTGAATTAAAATGCAGAGCATATCAAAAACTGGACTTGGATTCTTGCTTACACAGCAATTCAACAACTTAACCAGGTATAAGCCACAACGAGCATCGACAAAAGGATAGCAGAGATTGACAACTAGGAACAAAGATTTCCTGGACAGGGACAATTAAATGCTAGAATATATTGAAATGCCCAAACCACATGATTTTATAATTGAGAACTACAATATCCAACATGTAAAGGAAAAATGAGCGAGTTAATACATGATAGCAGATTCATGTGCGCAAAGAAATGGGATAGTTGGAAAGCAACAATGGATTTATAATGCAGGATGAGAAGATGACAAGAGATGCCAGAAAAAAGGAAAAGAACAACTAACACGAGACTTAAAAAAAGTACCTTTGCAGCCTTCATCAAATGCTGACATGAAAGACTGAGTGCAATCACGAGCTGCTACAGCAAAGCCTTCTCCACTCTCCAGCGCCTTAGTCAATGCTGTCTTAAACTCATCTAGTGTTTTGGACCTTAGATGCCCCAACATGGATTGATAAGCAGGATAGACCAGCTACAGGTATAAAAATGTTATCAGTGAGAAAACAAAGTGCAAGCTTGTACATTGGTACAAATTAGTCCAGCACCAAACATCTAGAAAAAGCTTATCACAGAAATAATAGTTAATCTATAAGACTGTTTTTCAAACACAAGGGAGGATATATATCCATTTTCTTGACTAAAATTAAAACATGCTTAAATTAACCCAGTGAAGCCTCTAGGTTTCATGCCTAAGCTGCTTATTTGTGTTACACCGATGACATCAGTACTTGGGAATTGGGATAATTTAGCAAGTGAATGAACTGCAATGATACCTGCATGAGTTTTGATTCCAATTGCTGCCTCTTGGCAGTTCTGACACCATCATCAAAATAAATAGCTTCCATGTCATAACTGGCGAAAAAAGAAATTAGATACCTCAGCAAACAACACTAATTTGATATTAGACACTGAGGATTACGAATATACAGGTGTTCAAATGTAAAATCTCCACCAATTATTTAATTAAAAAAAAATGATTCATACTAGTGAAGGAAACCCATATGATAAGGTGCTGCAATTCATTTCAAGTTCTCATACTAAGCTTTTCTCAAATATAGAAACAACGTTCATGCAAATAATTTATAATAAGCAACATATCTCACACCATTGTTAGAGTCTAGCTTGTATGTCTGAAGACTGATACTTTATTTCCTACTAAGAAATGCAGATTTGATCAATATAATATATTTCATATCCTTCCTCAAAATATTAGTTACATTCTCAGCATCTTTCCGTCCCTTTAACTCAGATACACAAATACCATGTTATTGTCTTACTGAATGATCCTTCAGCTTTAGAAGTAAATGTTTATACCTACTCAGCATTTAAGAAGTGGCCATCTGAGCGATGTTCTCCAGTGTTGGCCGCTCCGCCTAGCCCATTTAAGATGTACGCCATTCTCACCCTTATATTTTGATAACTGTGCACCTTCCCCTCTATTATAAGGAGTGCATGGGTCAAAGTATAACATTTTTAAAAGTCACCTCCCCCCCCCCCCCCCCCCCCCCCCTCTCCCAAAAAAAATAAAATAAAATAAAATAAATAAAAAACCCGCGAACTAAATGAAGACAGTAGCCTGTGACCATTTCGATCTCCTAATCCGATGGAAGTACCCTGTTGCTTCCTCCTTTGACCAAAACTAAGTTAGGCTTATGCAAAAAAAAGGGAATGTGTGTGAGAAGCTCGTCATCTTGGATTCCCAAATACCACATGCAGCATTACAGTTTAGTTCCCGGCAAGATTGCTTCAAGATCGCTGAAATACATCAATTGCTTGTCTTTATGGAGCAGAAGACTATAATAAGAACGCTTCACAAATAAATAATTCAAAATTACGGCCTCAAATTATTTGATATATTATTGTCAATGGACAAATGAGGCCCTTCAATATGCACCTTTTTCGTTGCAATTAAATGTACACTGTGATCAGAAAATATCATGACCTATGCTAACAGAACTGGAATACACATATAGGATTATTATAACATTTAAAGAATGCTTACCCAGATAAGCATTTGTCTAAAATTGAGCTAAGCTTCTTTCCAAAACCTGGTACAGTACCAATTTGTACAGCCTCTTCAAGTTGGCACCAGTGCTGCAATATCAGATGAATAAATAGAACTCATAACGCACTCACTTAGTTAAATTAATCATCAATAAATTTTAAAACAAAATACCTCATCAGCACAAAAGGAAGCGAGCCTTTCATTAGCAATTTCTTCACAACGTACAGTAGCTACCATAACCTACAACAAAATGGTGAAAATCAGACCTTACTATTAGTATTAGAGTAACCAGAAGCATTCACTTAATAATGCTAAGAGCCTAAGGATATAGCTTAGATGGATACCTTGTGGGCAGGTAGATCAAGATCCTTGTTCTCTTTAATAACTTTCCAGATTTGTTGGGCGCTAAAAGAAAATCCTGAAGCAGGAACAACCCCACGCCGGTCTCCAGCAAGTCCACCAGGAGCAATAGAGTGAAAAAATCTTTGCCTCAGACTTGCAACCTTCATCAAATATAACAAACAAATAAATAAGACCATTTCAATTAGTTATCTGACTGCTACAGAAAGTGCATGTTCACTGTCAATGTATTTGTGGACAACTTTTCGGGGTTTACTTGCCATTTAAATGCAAAATAAGGTTAAACAAGATCACAAGGAAAGCAATAAAATAGCCAAGAAATATTAGCCGTATGAAATGCATAGGAAATTTGTTGCTGTAAAGGGAAAAATGTTCCAGCTTCCAAGTCTTTAAAAAAAGTTGCATGATACATTCAGCATCTGCTGTGGAAACAAATGATGTTCTATAATTGATTCTGTTTGAAACATCTGATAATAATGTAGAGTTTTAGACAAAAGAGATGAAACTCTGAAAAAGAACATTCGCCTTTTCCAACTAACATTACCATGCAAAATAGGAACGGTGTAATAGGACTTCCCAAGAGATCATCAATCCATGTAGAATTCTAGCTAAACAAGCTTAGTTGCAGACCCGAGAATAAGATTCTCTATGCAGACATCCTAGATCATTCCTTACTGCCAACACAACTAACACAAAACTCAATACCTTAATTTTGACAAAGAAAAAACTTAAATATTTCAAAAACTTTCAGAGCCCTCCCTTGCGTGTTATAGGGGAAAAAGTTAGCCTGACAAATTGTATGAAACCATGTACATCGGCGAGTGTTATCACAGTATAGCTTCATAAATAATTCAACAGCAAAATTTGAATCACCAAAGCAAAGCAAATTGCAGAAGCTTCCCCTCTAACAGAGCTACTTATATTTTTCTAATTTAAGGGAATCTTAATTTCCAGATTGCAATCTTCTGCATTCAAATCCAAAACGGTATGGCTTGTGAGTTGTTTCCCTGCAAATATCAACCAGATTCTACAATCTTAACATTACACCTCTCTGGTTTCTCTCTTACTTTATGGCCTTGCTTTACAATAAACCAGCTTTTTGGCACTGAAGAGTGTCCTATTCTGTGTCTAAGACAAGTTTACAAGAATTAAAAGTTTCAAGATCCAAATTATTGGGTATCAGATAACATTTTTTTGTGCTATTTTAGTTGCCGGAAGAATTTTATTCTTTTCTAACAGATATCCAAATATTTTATATATCTTGATATTTTTTATAACTTACAAGTGTCTTTTACCAAATCCCTTTTGAGTTTTCAATATTTCCTAGCTCTATCCCTAAGGCTATTAGAGGCTACTACCACCACACCCACCCCTGATGTACTACGGGAAGAGGGAAGAAGAAAGAGGGAAGAAATTAGGGTTTTGGAGAAATTTTGGCTTCAACACCAAGGAGATCGCTTTCCCACTCAGCACATCACCATGCAGAGACTCAATCAAAGAGCAAAACTTACAGTGCAAAATTAAAAAAATTTTAAATCAACTGAACTGAATAAAAGACTACATGTCCTGCCCTTATATAGGCCTAATACTCAAGTTTTCCCACATATTCGATATGAAACTAAAACAAAGGAATAAAACTGAGCCTAACCAAAAATAAAGAGGAAAAATAGCCTAAGCAAATAAAGCGTACTGATCCCCATCAATTCTCCCCGAATTTAAAAAATCCGCCATTGGCGAATGGCGGTGACATGAATGATGAAATCGAACCAAGAAGGACTACACAAACTCCTCTGTGATGCGTCTCCTCACCAATGATGGCTACAATGGACGAACTGAAAACTGTTGTGGCCTCATGAAAGTACGATAACGAGTTAGGTCCTCGACGTTGAACACCGAGCTGATCTCGAGATCATGGGGAACATTGAGCTCATAGGTGTTGAAACCAAGCCTCTTCAAAACCTTATATAGACCACTGTATTGAGTATGGAGCCCTTTCAAAGTTCCTGGTTGGGACCTCTTTGAGTGCACGCTAATCAACACCTCGTCACCTATTGTGATGTCCTGCAATCGCTTGTGAGACTCTGCAACAGACTGATAGTTATAATTGTTAATTGATATTTACCTTGTATCATGCTCATTCAACTCATGCAAATGTGATGCAGATGGCTCAACTGTGGCAATGGGCGGGATACTTGGGGAAAGAGAGAAGGCTGCGAGAATTCCTAGACCTACGTGTAGACCCATCAATAGGAGACTCAAGAGAAAAGTGGGTTCGAGTCACTAAATAACAGGGTGTCTTGTCGTTCTTTTTGATGATTGTTCTCTCCTTATTGTTCCCTACACTTGGCTTGAGTTTGGCAGGTTTCAATATTATTTTCTATCTGTTAAATTTAAACTCATAAGTGTTAGATCTATCCAAACTAGTTACATCTAAGTCCATACATCCAAGACCTACCTAATAAAATGTGTACGGCGTCAATGTCTAAGACATCACACCAAACATAATCCTCGTAACTACACATGTGGCTAGGTACCTGATAACGTTGGGTAATAGATTGAGTAGTCTTATCAACCTAATTCACGTTGTATGGGTGGGGATGTGGTTCCGCATTAAGAACCAACTTCTCAAGAGCTGTGTTAGAAATGATGTTCGCACAACTACCCCATCATAACTTCCCCTCATGCATGATATAGGTGTAAAACACACTAGACCTATGCCAATTCTCATTACTAGCAGTTGTGTGTGCACACCTAATAACACCCAACTGGATACTAGCAACCCTAACATCATCATCACAATCAGTTGCACCGTCAGTTACTTCATGAACGACTTTTTCGATCTCATCATCATCGATTTTCTTGATTAAGAGGTTCCTAGAGGGACACTATGCAGCACCGTGATCATAACCTTGACACTTAAAGTATTGGCTACCCTTAGCATTTCTAGAAGATTCACCTACACAGATTCGCCCTTAGGGTCTCTATTCGCGTGAATGTTTGGGCTAAGCTGCTCCCCGGCTTTAGGAAAGACCCTACGTTCTGAAGAAAACTTAAGAGCAGTTCCTATATCTTGAGCTGGCTGGCTGGCTGGCCTGTTCAAGAGTCCCTATCTTATAGGAGTGAATGAACATTACTCGTTGGATGTCTGACCTCAACCTAGAACGGAACCTAGATATTGCTTGGTAGGAGTCTTCTTGCACCTCACAATATAGGGTTGGTCAACAAGTTTTGTTGTGTACTCCTGAATCGACTGCTATCCAGCGAAGGTCGTGCAGTTTATCTAGTAAACGATGCTTATAAGAGTCGGGAAGATATTTCTCTTTAAGCTTTTGTTTCATTTTCTGTCAAGACTATGAAAGTCCCACACCTAGTATACTCTCTCTACCAAAATCCAATAAATCCTAATTGACCCTGAAACATGGTTCACAGTCGCGGTCTCGGCCGCCGACTCGGCGGGCACTAAGACGGATCGGTCTCAACGACTCGGATCGGTATCGGGCGATACGCACAAAACGCTACATAGAAAGCTAAAAAAATTCTGAAAAAATCACGACAAATCTTAAAAAAATGTAGACATCCATATTCATGTATCATATGTCCAAAATATATCACCTAGCACACTAAACATAAAGCGAAAGTATAAATACACGCATCGTCGGTAGAAGCATATCAAAATACATACACAATATAGTAAATTATACAAACTACATTCATAAATACATGCTAATGTAGTTATTTCCACATTGAATTGCGATGAGGCACAAAATTATCATCATAATGCCGAGTCGACCGAGTCAACTCCGATTCTCGGCCTAGTTGGTCTTCTCTGAGTTGAGTCGACTGACTCGTGACTCGAACTCGTCTCGGAGTGGGCCGAGACGAGTTCGACTCGGCTGACTCATCTCCGACTCGGCCGAGTCTTTAAACCGTGCCCTGAAAGCCTCATCCTAGCAAATCGAACCCTACTCTCCTCTATGAACCTAAATACCAATCAAAGTAGTAATCCAAGTCTACTACCTAATCAATAAAAATCTTTGGGTCAAAGATACAATCAAACGTGGGAGAATCTATTTTAATCCTACGGATTATATCTTCTCCATCCCTACGCCTATCGGTGTTCTCCACTCTCCTATCTCAGGTATCATCTCTTGAGTTCTCTTTGTTCTTGTTTTCTAACCCTTCACCTAAGTTTTAAATCTTGAAGCTCTTTAAGGATATGGTCAAGTTTGAACTCCATATCTAGATGATCAGAAGAATATATTCTGCCACTATGAAAAAGCATGAACTATATAATACACAATCACACAAATGATAATTTCCTAATTTTCACTAGATGCATGCGCTATATGATCTACCAAAAATGTCCTACTGATTTCTAAAGTGAATTATGTAAAAATGATTCTTAGAAGTGAATATGCAAGCAGACAGTAAATTAGGCACTTAACAGGAGCAACTATAACTAACAATCACCACATATACACAAGAGATATGCAAAATATCATAAAAATATAAAGTGAGGTTATAGGGTACTCAAGGACGCTTGAAAAAGCACTGACACATAGTAGTGGCTCCAAACAAGGGCCTGTAAAGGCTAAATCTGTTGCTCAAAAGTTGCAAAATTCTTTCAATATCTACGGGATCAGCTACTGACCCAATGCTTCAGATGAAACTTAAATCGAACTCCAAACGGGCTCTAGACTAACGTTGGTGCTCTGTTGTACACAGTTTAGCGGAGTCAGCTCAGTCGACTCACTGAGTTGGTTCACCGAATCGACTCTATGAGTTGGCTCGCTGAGTCAATTGAGTCAGATCGGATTGAGCCGGGTCACTTGGTCAGATCTTAACTGAACCGGGTCGGGTTGAGTATTTATTTGCGGGTTCAGGTTTAAGGTATAAATCCAATTCACACCCACTTCACTCTCAATAGAACTCGAATCAAAAGGAACTCGATCTGGCTGCGGAGCGGTAACTGGGTGGCAAAACTGCATATCTTGGCAGCGAGGAGGTCACGGCGACGGTGATAGAGATGAGGAAAAGATGAGGTTGTAGTGTGGAGGAAATTGGCGACAGGGACTGTGGCGATGGAGGAGCTCAGCGTCGAGGGAGATCCAGTTGGCAGCGGTTGCAACTGGATGGCGACGACGACGAGGGAGATCTGGGAGGACAACAGAGGAAGATGAAGACGAGGTCGACAACGGGGAAGATCCAAGGAGACGTCGATGCTTGCGAAGATCTGGAGAGGAGGACGACGCGAAGAAGAGGGTAAGGAAGCTTTGGCGATGAAGTGATGGAGTTGGAGGACCTTGCGACGTCGACGGAGTTCAAGGAAGGATCGGAAGAACTCTGGCGTGGTCGTGTGACGAAGATGGCGGATGATGAGCTCTAGCGGCAATGGTTGGGTGTAGATCTGATGTCAACGAGTATTTGTGATGTCGATGAAAGGCTGGCGATGTTCAGCAACTGCGGAGGAGCGTCGGTGAGACAGGCGAGTTTGATGAAGACAAGGGGATGGAGATTTGATGATCTGAGGGTTATGGTGAGGTCAAAGCGCGGCGTTGAGGCTATGGTGGTGTTCGTGGAGGTCCGGCAAGGTTGTTGGAGGATCAGGTGGTCAGCGCCAAGGTCGGGGGTGGCCTGCGGCTTTGTCGGTGGCGATGGAGGAGCGTAAGAGGAGAAGACGAGAGGAAGAAGATAAATAGTAATTTTTTTATTTTCCTTTTTATTTTTCTTATTTTTTCATTTTTGATCTTTTTTCTCTTTTTCCCTTTTTTTAAAAGATTAGAAAAGAAGGGGATGACTAGATCTATGGTTCTGTAGAAGAGGAGACTAGTTTTGGAAAATTTTGTGGAAGAAAGAAAATTGTGAAAGATTTTTGTGGAGGAAGAAAAGAGGGATATGAAAAGAAAAGAATCAGGATTTTAGCTCTAATACCAAATTGAGGTGATACGGGAAGGGAGAAGAATAAAGAAAGAAGAAATTAGGTTCTGTGAATAAGACAAACTTTGGCTTCAACACCAAGGAGATCGCTCTCTCACTCAGCACATCACCATGCAGAAATTCAATCACAGAGCAAAACTTGCAGTGCAAAATAAAAAAAATTTAAGTCAGCTGAACTGAATAAAAGGCTACATGTTCTGGCCTATATAGGCCTAATACACAAGAAGTTTTCTCACACATCCAATATGAGACTAAAACAAAGGAAAAAAACTGAGCGTAGCCGAAAATAAAGAGAAAAAATAGCCTAAGCAAATACGCCTACTGATCCCCATCAACCCCCCAGTATAGTACAGAAGCAATATTACTATGTATAATCTGTCTCAATTTTTTTAATTAATAGATATTGTGATACAAAAGCATATCTTCAGAATTAATAGTCTGATAGCAGAAGTTAACTGCTCGGAGAGAGAGAGAGAGAGAGAGAGAGAGAGAGAGAGAGAGAGAGAGAGAGAGAGAGAGAGAGAGAGAGTGTGTGTGTGTTTTGGGGGGGGGGGGGGGGGGGGATTGGTTTGGGGTGCTGTTGTAACAAAACGCTAGTGCATAATGTCCCACCTGCTCCTTGAATTGTTCTTCTTTCTCTTCATAGCTTGAAAGAGCCACAACTTCTACCTGGGCATCCGCACAAAATGGAAAATTAAGAGATATTCGTCAGCTATAGAGAAGAATAAAGCCCATGTCACCAACATTGTTAACTTACATTAAAAAACTCGCTAAGAGGAGTTTCTTTGTGAGCCTGTGGTTTGGGAACAGAATCCCATATCTGCAGACAAAAATATCAAGATGTAGTGTTACATGAAAATAAATTTTTGACATAAAAAGGCTGAAAAGTTGCATACCTTTTGAATGTCCTCCCTCAGAATAGGTTCTAAATTTTCCAATGGTGTCTGTTCATTTGGGTGGAAAGGGAAAAAAAAGTTATTACGTGAAAGGAGAGATGTAAACAGAAACATTCTCCAGCTTTCAAACAGCTAGGAAGAGTACCCTGGTTTTATCACGTATGACGAAAAGTAAAGTTGTCTTTCGAGGGCTGAATAATCGCATCATGACCTGTTACGTAGGTTCCACAACCAATTATAATGAATCAACAATAGCTAATTGTAGTAACCAATTGCACGCATATATACAATTTTAAGCGTACCTGAAATACTGTCTTTAAAAGAGGCTTGTTCGCAGCCTGCTCTCGCCCAATATCGTGACACCACCTATGTACATTTTACAGGAAGACTATGGGCAATTAGTGGAGATTTAAACAAGTGAAAGAAATTAAAAAACTAATAAGGAAAGTTGATGCTGCATGATAGACCAGTATGCTTACATGTTTATCAGCACTATATCTGAAACAGCTAGAGCGAAAAGAGCACTCTGCTTCTCGAATGCAGTATCATCCTGAAATAAGATAAATGATGAAGTTTAGTCCAAATTTTAGAACAGAGAATAACATGAAACTGATAATGCACCGGGGCATGGTGGTTATAGACTTCAATCATCACAGAATGAACTGCTGTAAGCAAAAGCTTCTCTTTCTTTAGCCATCACAAGGATACACACTAGCAGATAGAGTCTATTGGCTCTTGATAGACAATGAAGCATTAAAGCTTCTTACATAGCAAGCAAAATACAAAAATGTTGTCTTACAGCACCACAGGAGCTGTTGCGCTGTCATTTCTTTCAAATTCTAAATATGTTTAACAAAAGACTTCATCCCAAAATATAATAATTTCCAGAAATAAGAAGCAGTGAATCAAATAACAATTTGCGCAGAAACATGAAAATATTATGTTGACTGCTACAATTTTCTCCTCAGCGTAGTTAACCTAAATTAGTCTGGATATCCCTTGTGAACGTGTCATCTATGCTCTATCAACACAGTTCATGTGAGTATTTAACCAAATACTTGAAATGAACAATTTATCAAGTGTATGGGTTCTGTAACAGGTCAAAGAATGAGCGTTCAGATCATATATTTAATAAGAAGCTAGTTATAAGATAATTAATAATGAACCATCTATGCAAGAAATCATGATGATACCCAATGAAATATTTAAAGATGATGAAGAAGATGGTCTCATGTAGCTCAGTAAAGCTATTCCAATAAAACTGTCAACTCTTTGAAGAAATACCTCGCCTCTTTCTCTTCCATCAGAGCCCTCCAAATCCATAACAATTGTACAAGGCTCAATGTCAACACACCTTGCCAACCAAATGCCTTTAGTAGTTTGGGACCTAGATCAAAAGGGAAAACATTCACATTTAGGGTAAGTCAGATAGACAGGTTCAACTTAACTGGATAAATTTAGCTAATAGAAAGCACGAGTAATTATTCAAAAACTTGCCTTCCCCTAAAAGCATCCATCTCCCTGAAGTTGGTGCGGAAAAGATGATTCAGCAAAGTACTCTTCCCTGTTCAAAAAGTACAAAATTCATGAGTAGAGTGTAGACATTTTGGATAAAAATAGAGGGAAAAGTTCAAAAATTATTTTGTGCTTCATTTAAAAATAAAGACCCGGGAAGGCAAAGCCACAAGCTTGGGGATCCAACAACTTCAGAATTTATATATTGGCTACAGACAGAAAGAAATCGAGAAAATGCACATGTTCAAAGACCAATTTGCATGTATATCAAAGGTTATGCCAAATTGGTTATCTTTATATTGTAGGTCAATAAAGTAAAAGACAATGCAAGCAACACAAACTGTTCACAGCTTTCACACATTAATAACCTTCCCTCAGGAGCCTGCCAACACATGGTGATGCAAATAACAGCAAGAGTTCTGATGAGGACACCAGAGTGTACACGATACGAGCGTGTCTTTCAGCGTAGGCAGTGCACCAGTTTGATGAGCCCAGACCTATAGTTTTAGTATTATTTCAAATGTATTTCTACTATATTTTAACTTATATTTTCTGTTGTATTTGCTTGTATTCTCTTTTTTTATTTATTTTACTTAGTGGGACACAACATGAGATAGTGGGTGGTTAATGCTTGTAGTAGGAAATTGTGTGTGTTGTGGGAAGTTGTGGGGGTTGTAGCCTATATGTATTTTCAGATTTGGTATTGATATTTTTTAATGAAGAAAGCTGAAATTTAATCCCTCTTGCAAGTCTTACTCTACTCTCTCCTCTTCCTATCATCTTCTCTCTTATTAGCCTCTTCCCTACCTCTTACAACCCCCCTCTACAACCTTACTATCAGCAGCAGCAGCAAAAGGAACAGCAGCAACCACCACCAGCAACACACAGCAGAACGTAGCAGTCCCAGCAGCCAGCAAAGCACCAGAAGCAACAGTCACAGTCCCAGCAGCAGCAGCGCAGTGGCAGTGCAGCAGCATCAGTACAACAGTCCCAATGCTCACATCAGTCCTTCGGTTTGAAAATTCATGCCAGAGATCGAGCCAATTTCACTTCTACTAGAGTACGACGGTGAGTTCTTCGAGATCATCTATTCAGACGACCACCCCGACTTTTACACTCCGAGTGTCTCACTGGTCTTCATTTTTTTCCGCATCAACTCTTTCCTCAGGTGATTCAGGAGCAACATTCAGAAGATCTATTTGAAGCCGAAAGTGACACAGAGGTACCACTATAGGAACACCTTCAGATCTGATTTTCCCTAATATGAGATCTTCAGGTATTTCTTTCCTTTGGACTTTATAAGTTCTTACAGTAGCAATTCTCTATTATATTATCTTTCTGTTAGATGTCCTCATAAAGTAAGTTGAGTGCACTATTTGTTACCTTATATCTGTAGATCTGAAATACATGTGAGACTTGCCATCTCAGAGCATTGTTATTAATCTTTCAATTTCATCTCGAATCATGTTGCATGTATACAATTTATTTACAATAAACATTAGTCAGTATTTCACGCTAATAACTTGTAGTCTAGATCGATCGCCTTTGTTAGTGAAACATTCTTCATTTACTTTATTGCTGAGGTTCAAACATGTACACACACGTTTCACATCATTTTGGTATCAGAGTTGCGTTCTAAACTAAAAATTTTAATCATGCAAGTTTAGGTTGCATCCATTAGATTTTAGGAATGTGTCATTGCATGTAGAACCATCATTTTATTGGATAAAAAAATTGCATTCATACATTTTCATTTGGCAGTAACCTTATTTCATAGCCAGTCCTTTAGTGTATGCCAAATCGTAGTGGCAGACCATACCTACTTGACGAGATTAGTGAATCTCAAGCTGCTATAATAAATTCCGAAGTCCTCCAGAAGTTGGAAGAAGTTATGAGTCGCCTTTTACCTGTTGAACAAAATCAAGTCAAACTTCAACCTGAGATAAATGCTCGATTAGCTGAGTGTGAATAGAATCGTGATCGATCACCTACTCCACCCATCCTGAATATTCCCCATCATAGAATCTTCAGCCTCTCAGGAATGAGCGCGATCCAGATGAACGCATTATGAGGAGTATCAAAATCAACGCTATCTCTTTTGATGGAACTCTTGAACAACAGTTCATAGATTAGACAAAAGAAATGAACTGTTACTTCAAGTGGTATATAGTGTCGAAAGAATGAAAAGTCAGTTTTGCTGCAATAAAGCTGATTGGGCAAGCAAGTCAATATTAGGTTAACCTCGAAACTCTCCGTGAGATAAGAGGAGAACATCCTATTGACACTTGGCGTGACATGGAGATCGAACTGAAGCAAAAGTACCTTCCACCTTCCTATTATCCGAGGTTGTTAGACAAATGGAATCAATTCTACCAGGGAAGTAAATCTGCCACGGAAGACGTCGCCAAATTTGACGAGATCCTCATCAGATGTAGTTTGATTGAGACTGAAACTCCTATGCAAGTCCTTTCTAGGTTTAAAGCTGGATTGCGAGAAAATCTTAGGAGTGAACTCTTCGCCAGGAATGTCGACACTTTAGAAAAAGCTTATGCCCTAGTGTAAGACTTGGATGAAATCAAATCGCGCAAAAATCAAGACTATAAGGCTAGTGTCCCCCGACCTCCTTTACAGTCTTACCAAAGCCAAGCTACATCCAGTTCCCAACCCCAGACTGATAACAAGGGAAAGGGTACTGAAAAAAGTATTCTCAAATTCAATCCCCAAACTAAATGTTATAAATGTCAGGGTTATGGACATATAACAGCCAAATATGCTAATATGCACAAGATTGCCCTCATTAATGGAGAAGGTTATCCTGAGTCCAAAGGTGATGAGTATATTCACAAGTGGATAGAGATGAAGAGGATTTTGATGAGAACACTGAAGAAACAATGCTAAACTGCCTTCAATTTCGAGAGTCCAAATTATCCGTAGTCAGGTGTACCTTCGCACAACGAAGGTTAGCGATGACTGGAGACGTACTAACATTTTTCATAACTTCACTAAGATTGGAGAACAAAATTGTAAGGTGATAATGGATAGTGAGAGTTGTATCAATGTTGTCTCCTTGGTGATTATAAACAAGGTTGGTCTGAAAGCTGAACTACACCCTCATCCTTATAAAGTATTTTGGATCAATGAGGACGCACTTAATGTTACACAGAGATGCCTTGTCCCTATAGAGTTCACTGTTTATAAGGACAAGATATGATGCGATGTGGTGACCATGGATGTGGGTCAAATTATTCTTTGGAAGACCCTGGCTATTTGATAATGATGTTCACATTTATGGCCGTTCGAACATGTGTTTATTTGAACATAAAGGCAAGAAGGTCAAGTTGCTTCCTACGCAACCTAAAAACAATGTTCCTAAGAAGAAATCGGTTGCAACAAAGCAAACAAACATCAGCCTGGTCAATAGAAAAAATTATCGATCATGAGATGACAAAAGGGAAACCCATCATCATTCTCACTGCCTGAGAAGTCCCTAAAAAGTCGGTCACCTTGATTTTTTGTGAGGTCACCCCCGTGATTAATGAATTCGTTGATATCTTTCCTAAAGATCTCCCAAAACAGTTACCACCAAAGCGTGATATCCAACACGCTATTAATTGTCCCAAGAGCGAGTCTTCCCAACTTACCGCATTATAGGATGAATCCTACTGAACATACAGAACTGAAGTGGCAAATTAACGAATTGTTAGAGACGAGCTTTATAAAGGAAAGCATGAGCCCTTGCGCAGTGCCCGCTCTACTGACGCCAAAGAAAAATGGAACTTGGTGTATGTGCATGGATAGTCACGCGATCAACAAGATAACAATAGAGTATCGTTTTCCCATTCTCCAACTGGATGACATGTTGGATATGATGGCGGGGGCCAAAATATTCTCAAAAATTTATCTGAAAAGTGGTTATCACCAAATTTGAATCCGCCCTGGTGATGAATGGAAGACCACATTC
The DNA here is from genome assembly GCA_038442645.1 of Agave tequilana. Classification (NCBI taxonomy): domain Eukaryota; kingdom Viridiplantae; phylum Streptophyta; class Magnoliopsida; order Asparagales; family Asparagaceae; genus Agave; species Agave tequilana. The sequence continues at coordinate 59,004 of JAVJIF010019552.1, read as the reverse complement.
AAGACAAAGGATGATTTATATGAGTTGATGGTCATGCCATTTGGATTGACGAATGCTCCTAGTACGCTTATGAGAGTAATGACTCAAATATTGCGGCCCTTCATGGATAAATTTCGTATACTTTGATGACATATTCATCTACAGCAAAAACCAGAAGCAACACTTAGACCATCTACATCAAGTGCGTGAAGTGTTAAGAAAGGAGCAATTGTATGCAAACCTAAAAAAATGTGCCTTTCTTACCAACAAAGTTATTTTCTTAAGGTTTGTAGTTTCTTCGGAAGAAGTATTCGCTGATCTTGAGAAAGTCAGAGCCATAGAAGAGTGGTCGAACCCCAAAGCATAAGAGATGTTAGAAGTTTTCATGGACTTGCCACATTTTATCGGCGGTTTATCAAGGGATTCGCACAATCATGGTCTCGATAACTAATTGTTTAAAGAGTGACGAATTCAGTTGGTCGAAGAGTGCAACTAAAACCTTTCAAGAGATTAAACAGGAGATGGTAGAAACACCCGTCTTGCGCCGGATTTCTCAAAAGTCTTTGAAGTGGCATGTGACGCCTCGAAAATCGGCACAGGTGGGGTCTTAAGTCAAGAGGGTCGCCCTGTAAATTACTTCAGTGAAAAATTGAATGATGCCAAGCTAAGAAACTCTACCTATGATTAGGAATTTTATGCGGTGATTCAAGCACTACGTCATTGGCACCACTATCTACTCCCATAAGAGTTTGATATTTTTTCGGACCATGAAGCTCTTAAGTACATCAATTCTCAGAAGAAGCTTAACAGTAGACATGGTTGTTGGATAGAATTCCTCCAGGATTATACTTACACTCTTCGCCACAAAGCAGGAGTTGAGAACAAGATTGTGAATGCGCTCAGTCGTCGTTTAGCAATTTTAATAGTATTGAGCAATCCAGTGGTTGGATTTGAGAATAAAAAAGTTGAATATGAATTATGTCCTAACTTTCAAAAAATTTTACTCTGTTGAAGAGTGAAACAACACGCGAAATAGATGACTTTCTTTTGCAAGATGGTTATTTGTTTCGATTTCGCAAGTTATGTATCCTTCGTACGTCTGTGAGAGAATTTCTTGTCTGGGAATTGCATGCGGGTGGTCTCACAGATCATTTTGGACATAACAAAACTATTGAGGCTGTTAAACATCATTTTTATTGGCCAAGTCTTAAAAGAGATGTTGCTAAGCTTGTTGGCAGGTGTCACACATGCCAGTTAGCTAAACAGCAAAAATAGAACACTGGACTGTATACGCCCCTGCCTGTTCAAAATCATCCTTGAGAGGACATAAGCATGGACTTTGTACTTGAACTCCCAAAAACCCTGAGAAAGCATGATTTAATACTTGTGGTCGTTGACCATTTCTCCAAGATGGCTCATTTCATTCCTTGTTCAAAAACTTTTAATGCGTCTCGTATAGCCAAACTTGTTTTAATGAAATTTTAAGGTTGCATGGACTTCCAAAAACCATTGTGTCGGACCGGGATGTCAAATTCACAAGCTACTTCTGGAAAACCTTATGGCATCAAGTTGGAACCAAACTGCAATACTCGTCTGCCTTCCACCCCCCAAATTGATGGTCAAATTGAGGTGGTGAACCGAAGCGTAGGTAATCTACTGCGAACTTTAGTTGGTGAACAAGAGAATGGGATTTGAAATTATCTCTTGCATATAATAATTCCATTAATAGGACAATAGGCATGAGTCCAGCAAAAGTGGTGTATGGGTTTAAACTTAGACAACCAATAGATCTCATCAGTATGCTAGGACATCTGAGTCTGTATCTGCATTTACATCACATCGTCACAACCTACACAAGAAAATCAACAACAAAGTAAATAAGTGTGTGATGAAGCTTACAAAGTCCAAGCTGATCTTCATCGAAAAGTTAAGAGGTTTGAAGTTGGAGACTATGCAATGGTTCAAATAAGTTCCGTACGATTTCCTCCGGGAACTATAAAAAAATTACATGCACATAGAGCAGGACCTTTCAAAGTGATGAAAAGAATAAATGATAATGCATATGTTCTAAACCTTCCTGAAGGTTTTGATATTAGTCCCATATCTAATATTGAAATTCTAGTAGTATACAAACGTCCAGATTTCAATCCCAGTAACCCCTTGCTTGATAAGCCTACCAAGACCTTACTTCTGAAGGACCCTCCTTACCTCCACTTTTAAATCTGCCACCCTATGCAGCAGAACAGATTGATAAAATAACGGATGAGATTATATCTACTACTGATGGTAGAACTAGGCGGTATTTAGTCTATTAGAAAGGAACGCCTGAATCCGACGATACTTAGTTGGATCGAGAGGATATGCAGCGTCTAGACCCCGACACTCTAGAGCAGTATGAGAGCAGGAGAGATATCCACTCGATGGGGTCAAGTTTTCCCCATCCGGGGAATTAATGAGGACACCAGAGCATGTACATGATACGAGTGTGTCTTTCAGCATAAGCGGCACACCAGTTTGATGAGCCCAGACCTCTAATTTTAGTATTTTATTTCAGATGTATTTCTACTATGTTTTTGCTTGTGTTTTCTGTTGTATTTGTTTGTATTCTCTATTTTTTATTTATTTTACTTAGTAGGGCACAACATGGGATAGTGAGTAGTTATTGCTTATAGTGAGAAGTATGTAGTGGGAAGTTGTGTATTACAACCTATATGTATTTTTAAATTTGGTGTTGATATTTTTTAATGAAGAAAGCTGAAATTTAATCCCCTCTTGTAAGTCTTACTTTACTCTCTCCTCTCCCTACCCTCTTCCCTCTTGTTAGCCTCTTCATTACCTCTTACAACCCCTCCTCTACAACCTTACTATCACCAGCAGCATCAACAGGAACAACAGCAACAACCAGCAACAGCACGCAGCAACAGCAGCCGCCTACAGCAGCAGCAGTCTCAGCAGCAGCATAGTGGCAGTACAGCAGCACCAGTACAGCAGTCCCAACGCTCACATCAGTCCTTCAGTTTGAAGATTCATGCCTGAGATCGAGCTAATTTCACTTCTACTAGAGTACGACGGCGAGTTCTTCGAGATCGTCTATTCAGACGATCACCCCGACTTCATCTACACTCCGAGTGTCCCACCGGTCTTCATTTTGTTTTTACATTAATTCTTTTCTCAGGTGATTCAGGAGCAACCACCAGAAAATCTATTTAAAGCCGAAAATAACACTAAGGTACCAACATTGAAACACCTTCAGATTTGATTTTTCTCAATATGAGATCTTCAGGTATTTCTTTCCTTTAGGCTTTATCAGTTCCTGCAATAGCAATTCTCTATTATATTATCTTTTTGTTGGCTGTCCTCATAAAGTAAGTTGAATGCACTATTTGTTACCTTGTATCTGTCGATCTGAGCATTACATGTAGGACTTGCCATCTCAGAGCATTGTTATTAATCTTTCAATTCATCTCGAATCATGCTGCATGTATACAATTTATTTACAATAAACATTAGTCACTATTTCAAGCTGATAACTTGTAGTCTAGATCGATCGCCTTTGTTGCCGAAACGTGCTTCATTTACTTTATTTCTGAGCTCCGAACATGTACACACACGTTTCACATTAAGGTCATTCTCGAATTGCTCGACAGACGTCATTTTTGTCTTAGTGGGGCAATTCAAAATTTTGGTTGGTTATCTTTCTATAAACCCAAAATACCCCTAATTTTCATTTCTCATACCCAACATAACTATGCAGAATTTTGGGTGGTGATTGTCTTGATATTCAAAATTTTCCCTCCAGAAACCATGAATACATCTGTTGTCATCCCCACATTTCATATTCAAGCCTTCTTCAGAATCTCATGACAATAACCAAACATTTGGTTTGTTTATTAAGTTTAGCACCGGAAAGTTAAGAACTTTATCCTGATTTTTATAATCTCATCCCACTCTCATTAGTTATCACCTTAAAATTTTGCTTCAGTAATGTTTTTCTCATTTTCGACAGTGGAAAGTTATTCTCTATTTCTTAAAGATTACATTCACGGTAAACAATTCAGTTCTTTAGCCATCAACTTCATCAAAATGCGCTCATTGTGTCATGAGAGGATATCAAATGAATAGAATAACAAAATCTGCATGAGAAAGGCTCCAAAACGAACCATTCTGATACAAACAAAATATTTAGACAGTCAAATAAAACATACATTTGTATGAGTTTCACATATAAAAAAAAAATTTACTCAACAAACAAGCTATGTACTACTTAACAATTTACTCAACAAACTAACTAGTAGCTACACAACTTTTCATATGTAACAAATGTACTCAACAAACTAGCAACATACCACTACTTTGTGGACCCATTATAGCGACGACTGCATAAGACAGTCCACATTCAGCCAACTTCACAGTCTTCATGAAGTTATCAATGCCAGTCACGTTGAACACGCCATCCCCGTCAATGAGCTGGGTAGAACAACAATGATCGCCCATTTCTGAACACATGAAATGTTCCAGTCATAAACAATTCAATCTGTATAGCATCATACATACTTCATATTTTAAGTATATGAAACATAAGAAACAAACTTCACAGAACATCCAAAAGACAAAAAGAATTCATCCTTAGATGAGTCCGTCCTTAGATGAGTCCATATATAAAAGCTTCTCTATGTTGGGTTAGCACTTAGCGACATAACTTTCCCTTAAGAAATAAGAAATACCAAATTGCATTGAGAAAATTGCATGCAAACAATTAACTAAACAGGCTCTGAAGCTTTACAGGTTATCCAATTCACAACAAGATATCCTTCTTTCGATGAAACATTCAAAGGCAGAGAATGCTTCTAAGTCAATTTAGATGCGACATCTTTTTCTACTAAAATATTTCCAAGTGAAGCGTGTCTTGAAAATCAGAGGTCATTTCAGTATACAATTGTTGGGATTAAAAGAAGTTTTCCTGCTTAACTTATTTTCTTTAAGATGGGGGTGTTTCTTTGACACGCTGAGAAATGAGCCAGCTCTCAACTTAAAGTGTTTGCATGAGAGTTTGTGGAAGCATTTCAAAACTAATAAACAAGACATGCAGCTGCTTGATTCAGAACCAAGTACACCAGATAAAGTATCGATTGCTTGCAGATCAAAAAAAAAAAAAAAACCTAAACAAAAGCAGACACCTTGCTTCAGTCAAGATCAAATCTTTGATCAATTAAGCAAGGATTTCTTATTCCCATACAGAACATTCCGCCCAATCCTCAACTTCTAAAGCTCCTATCTACGCTCTGAAATCAACAAAAAGTTTATCAAGATCAAATCAAGTACTGAAATCAGTGCAATGAACCCCAAAACCCACCGAATCAAGCTCCACCGATTCAGATTCAAATCAGAAAATACACGAACACGATCCGACCAAAGATCGGACCCCCCCCCCCCCCAAGCCAAACAGATTCAAGCATCAAAACGTTGAAATTCGAATAATCTCGAAGACTTACTTGAGATTTGGCGACAGTCGAGGGCTGGGCGATCGCTAGGGATTCGTAGAGCCGGAGACGACGGGAGAGGAGGAGAGAGGGCCAAAGAGCGATTCAGCACCGCCATCTCTCTCCCCCCGACCTTTTAAACAACTCGACTTGGAAAAAGATGAAAAAAAAAAATAACCCCTCAGTGAAAAAGTAAAATTTAGGGGTTTAGAAGCGGGGGAATATACGTTGATTTTATGGTTATGCGTAGGATTATACGGTTACAGTATTAATTAATTAATTTTTTGGGGTGAGATGACGGAGCAGGTGGGACCCAGCGGACGGTACGCCGCTCAGAGGAGCGATGGGTGGGCCCACAAACCGCCCCCGCGACTAGACTCGGCCCCGCTGTTTCCTCCGTAACGTTGACTAACGGCAGCCAAAGCGAAACAAAATTTTGTCCACGTGACAATTTTGTGAATAAATACGGCTGTGCACTTTTTCATATTAGCCTCTACCAGAGAAGCATTTGCAGTTTTGTTCTTTGAGGAACAAAACATTTTGCATTTTATGCTCTCACTGAAATTAAAAAACAAGAGAGGATGGATTGAGATGCGTGGATCACGCGCAACGAAGAGGCGAAGATTTTAAACAAATCTAGACGAAAACAATTAAGAACCACATGAAAGTGTTTGATTTAATTGAGTAGAGTTGAATGTAAGGAAAATATTCACGTTAGCCAACTTCAAAAGTTAAGAAAGGTGGTTTTGTTGTTGTAAAGCATTTTATGAGTTTAGTACCATCTCGCTGCTTTTATAAATAAATAGTGTAATTTTAAAAATATCTGGTCTGCTTTAATTAATCTTTTTCTTATTTCACTTGAGATTCTAACCTTTACCGACTTAAGTTTCAGAGAGCTTTTACTGACTGACCAATTTCCGTTTGAAACATTGTTTTCTAAAATTTTAAACTTTTCATGATTTTCTAAAAATTTCTAAATTTATTACAAAATCTTCAAAACCGGTATCGACCGGTACGGACGACCGATTCTCGGATTTTTAATTTACAAATGGAGTTGAATTTTTAGAAACTGTTTTCATATTATTTCTTAGAATCATATTTTCTATCTAAACACATTTTTTGAAATTTTTCTAAATTTATTAAAACTTCACCGGATTTTGTTTCGACTAGTATCAATGGTTAATTTCAGAATTTTTAATTTGAAAATAGGATTGAGTTTCTAAAATTTGATTTCACCATATGCTTTAATATAATATTTATTATTTTTTAAAATTTTTGGGGATCATTCGAATTACTTCATTTTCCAAGTTTTTCTGGAGTTTTCGGTGTTTTCTCAGATTTTGGAGTTTTATCTAAATATTTTTTTTAATTTTTCCTACTTTCCAATTTTTTTCCTCCACTCATTCTTTTTCTTTTTCTTTTCCTTTTCTTTTCTTTTCTCCACCACACAAAATTCCCCCAAAATATCTTCTCTTCTCCACTCATTCTCTCTCCTCCCCAATGTCGGGCTCACCCAGCCCAGCGCGAGGCTGGCCTCTGCTAGACGCAGGGCTCAGCCCCAGTTGGACACGGGAGTCATCCCCTTATTTTCTCTCTCTCTCTCTCTCCCCCCCCCCATCTATCTCTTATAGATCCATCTCAAATCTTTCCTTCTCCTTAATTAAACCCATCTATCTCTTTAATCACTCCCCCTCTCTCCTTCTGGCCGGTGACCACCATCTCCACTAGCCCAGCCTTCTCTCCAGCGGCCCCAGGCCGGCGGCTGGCCACCAATGGGTGATCGAGTTAAAACCTGCACACAGAAAATACAGAATTTTAGAAATCAAAACAGAAGTACAAGTACTCAATACTACCGCTATAACAAAGTGGCTATGCGGGTCGTGATCCACAAGGAGGGACTAGCGATGGAAGCTTTTTTGCAAGTTCTCTTTTAAGTTACAAAGAATGATTAAAATTCTTCTTTTAGTTCTTTGAAAAGAAAAAAAATAATTTATGTTAAATTGTGAAAATCGTAAATAGAAGGAGATGGTGATTTTGTGCAAAGAAAGTGAAAAAATAGTAGAGATTTGGTGATGGAGGTGATCTAAACTAAAGATTAAAAGAAAAGAAAGAAAAGCTAAAAGAAATACTTACCTCTTTTGGTCAAATACTTACCTTGAATATGTGGCGACGATGTTACCTTGAAGTGGAGGCAATCAACGCATAGCCTGTAAGAGTTGATTCTCATCTCTTCCACATTACATCATCAAGACGATACAAGTATGAAATGATACAGACTGAGACTAAAATTCATCGTCATGAGCTGTCGGTAGCACTCGCAAAAGTAAGGCTCTTTCGATGTTATAAGACTCACATGGATTGCACTTGGTACCAAAAGAAGAGAAGTAGAAAAGAAGAAGAAGAAGACAAAAACAAAGAACATAAAAAATGTAACTTTAGATTCAATGTGGTAACAATAAAAGAAAAGAAGAACAACTTACACTGGTGTCACTCTCAGCACAAGCTTCACTCTCATTCTCCTGTGAAACTCTGTTCTCCTCTGAATTACATAAATGAAAACTGAAAATTACATGAAAAGAAAAATAAAAACCTACACTAAACTAGAATAAAAACTGGCCTAAGAATCTATCTCTGCTTGATCCTCCTCTGCCTCTGATGTGTGGGGTATTTATAGAATAGAAATGGATAAGGAAACGAGTTGAAAGATAGGGGAGCTGGCTATTTTTGAATTTGAATCCTCTTCTTATCTCCAAACTTGATTTGATGTGGATTTTCAATTCTGATCTGTAACTTATTGGTGTGTTGATTGCTGAATATAACTTACCAAATGATAGAATTAGAAACAGTGATCAACGTAAGAGTTATACCTCGTTAAGTCTTCTTTCTGAATTATCTTGAATCATCAGATTTGAGTTTCAGTAGCGAAAGTTATGATTCAAATACTAAAATGTGTCCAGTCTGAATCCAGGTCTAAATTGCTTCATCTCATCCGTTGATTTTCTCTCTATCCATTTATCTCTTTGGATTTTGAATTTTAGCTTTAGATTTAACGATCTATCTCTTTATCTTCAGTGAAACCAATAGGGTCTTCTTCTAATCCGTTTTTCTTTTGAATTTGAATGATATTATCTTATCCGATATACCTGGTCTTCAAATAAGATAGTCTTTTGAACCTCTGGATTTGAATCGATCCCCTTCCTTTTGAACTTTTGGATTTAATTGGATAAATCTATTTATCTCTCTTTTTTATTCCTTAATTACCCTACACGCCATTAAACATGATAATACATTAATAGCAGAGTTTTATTTAAATAAAAATGCAGAAGTGTGACACATATGATATGAAAACATGCAATGCACGTTGTGATCAATGGGCCCCACTCCAACAACCCTCTTCCCCAACTTCCCAAGCTTCATCTCTCCTCTACCTCCTTCTTCAATTTCACCACCATCACCTTCTTCTCAACTCATCCCCCACCATCACCATCTCCGGCAAACCCCCTCACCGACATCATCCCCTAGGTCGGCCGAACTTCTCCCTAGCACCACCCATCTCCCCACTTCCCATTTCCTTCTCTATCTTCATCAAAACCCACCACCTTCTCCATTTCCTTTCTCCTCACCTCCAACACCGCCATCACCAATTTCACCACCACAACCACCAAATTTTAACTCCCAACGCCACCACCACACTCCCCTACTCTTCCTCCACCTCCCACTCCCTTTAATTTCATTATTTCCTCCTCAATTTCTCCACCAAATCATCAACACCATCATCTAAATCACAACACTACCAGGCAACCTCCCTCCCCTTCTCCTCTTGGGCCTGGGCCGGCCAACCCTGGTCGGCCACCACCAAGGGGGCTGGCGGCCGGCTCTGCCAGGGCCACGTCCAGGCCAGAGAGGCCACGGTCAGGCCAAGGGGGCCACCACCTTCTCCATTTCCTTTCTCCTCACCTCCAACACCACTATCACCAATTTCACCACCACAACCACCAAATTTCAACTCCCAACACCACCACCACACTCTCCTACTCTTCCTCCACCTCCTACTCCCTTCAATTTAATTATTTCCCCCTTAATTTCTCCACCAAATCATCAACACCATCATCTAAATCACAACACTACCAGGCAACCTCCCCTCCCCCTCTCCTCTTGGGCTGGGCTGGCCAACCCTGGCCGGCCACCACCAAGGGGGCCGGCGTGGCCGTGGCCAGGGCCTGGTTGTGAGTTGCAGCGGGCAGCAACCCCCTTTTTTCTCTTTCCTTTGTTTCCCCTTCTCTCTTGTTAATCTCTCTCCTACTAGCTCTCTCTCTCTTTTGATTTCTCTCTCCTCTCTCTTTCTCTCTCCCTATATATATATTAATTTATATATATATATATATATATTATTATATTTTATAATATTGAATGCGTATTCGCGTTGGTATTTGGAGTTCCGAGGATTTCACGGCATTTTTCAAAGATTACTAGGCGAGTGTTCTCGCATTTCTAGGTACCCTGTAGACTGTCTAAAAATTACTGAAGACAAGTCATCAGATAACAGAGTCCAGCTTTCAGACGCGATGCTAATCAAAGCCACTTGTGCAAAGGCAAAACGCAGGGCTCGAAACCCGCGTCTCAACACCATTGCAATGCCAAGACGTAGAGTTCAAAGCCCGCGTCTCCGTACTACTTCAGTGCTCGGGCATAAAGCTTGAAGCCAGTGTCAAAGCTTGAAGCCTGCATCTCAAACGCGAAGCTCGAGGCACACGTCTAATACCACTTCATTGAGGAAACATAGAGTTGGAGGCTCGCGTTTCAATACCACCGCGACGCCCAAAACGCAAAGCTTAAAACCCGCGTCCAGCGCTACCTCAACGGCCAAACGCAAAGCTCAAGCGCCCGTTTCAACTGCAGAAGAGCCCTGCGTCTCAGTTACAACTACCCCCATTACTGGGTCAAGTACTGCCCACGTAATGAGGGGAGTTAACCCCCATTATGGAGGGTTTTTAGGGGATAGTTTTACCCTAGAACTTCTATAAATACTCAGTTTGCTATTGAAAAGGGGTCAAAATTTTCAGCTGAGGAAAATTTATAAAGAGTTCAACTCTTCTACCAACTTGCTAAGTTCAAGTTATTTGCCTAAGTCTCTTTGAGATTTCATTGGATAGGAGCTGGCTACTCCATCTGTGAGCCAAGGAGGAAAGTTCCAGAAGAGCTTGACGTTCACCCATTCAACAGAAAATAAGAATCACTTTCCATCGCCACACAAAGAACCCAGCAAAGATCTGAGCTTGAGTGTCTTCTCTCTCTTGTAGTTGGAATTTGAGTTGTTATAACTTTTTATTGATTCAAGAAAATTTTGCAATATACTTTCAACTTTCCTCCCCGTACAAGAGATGGTGACTTCGTTAGGGACAACTTTCTCTACTGATGAGCAAGTTATGGCAAGATGACGTCAGTTTCATAGGAAAAATGGTTGAGTCACTCGTTGTGGAATTCGACCAGGCAAAGTATGAAAAGTTCCTTTCTTCTGGCTCCAAGAGCCTCAGGGTGGCACGACAGTACTGCAGGTCTCCTCGGAGATCCACTCTCAAGTCTCTTCGGAGACTTCCCCAAAGATGGCGTGCACAAACAGGGCTATTTCTGGCCGTGTCGCGCACGTGGCTCGCATCAACGTCTTCCACGAGACCCGCGAGGCCAATGTCGTTGAAGGCCAATCTTGTCACGCCCCTCCTCTTCTTCAGCTCCAGGTTATCAGGGATCCCCAACAACTCGTAAAGCATAACCAGAATGCTGAACGTCGACAAAGTTGTCGTGCACGTCGACAATAGATGGAAGAAGGTAGAAAAACCATCTGTCCGACAGATACAGGATGCGAAGCTCAGGCTCACGTCCTTTCTGAACTGCGTCTGGATACCAAAACGCAGAACTGGAGAAGCTCGCATTTCTGAGGCCCTGCTCACAAACGCGATGATCAGCAACGCGAGGTCCATGTATCTTTTCAGAGACACGAGACCCGCATCTCTACTACAGAACGCGAGACTCATGAAGTCTGCGTCTCTCAAGTGTCGCCGACAAACGCAACAATCAGCAACGCGAGGTCCGCGTCTTTTATCAGCAGAGGCACGAGACCCACGTCTCAAAGCCAAAACGCGAGAGCCGCGTCTGTTCTACAGAATGTGAACTCCGCGTCTCCGAACCCTGCGCCCCTGAAACTTGCGTCTCAAAGTTACGACGCAAGGTGAACTTTCGCTCTCCGATAGCTAGAGTCAGAAGGGAGCTGAAAAGTCCTCGTCCTCAGGGACACGAGGTTGGTCTCTTTGATCCCCCTCTGACGGATCTAAGGGACTACTTTACAAAAAAGAGGAGTGCTCATCAAATCACTCAACTATGCTACTGTGAACGGATCATCACAGCGGTGCTTTTTGAATGCCACTGCAGCTCGCATATAAGCAAATAGTCGGTGTTCAACCGGTTATCATCTACGTCAATCTCCCGCTCGGCCGAAAGGCATCACTCCCGCACAAGGAGAACCTTCTCTGATACAAAGTACCCTGAAATTACAGTGAACATGGTAGGTCCAAGCACTACGCAAGGCAGAACTAAGGGGAAGCATCCAATAGTCAGCTCCGACGAGTCTGACACCGAGCCGGAAGGAGTGTACCAGCATACCCGCACTTGAACTGGCGTAATAACCCCAGTGGACTATAGTGCCCTAGCCTAGGGCATTGAAGTAAGTGAGTCACACTCTGCTATCACGGAGTCACAGGCCTCGAACTCTTCTGTAGAGAAAGAAGCCTTCGCGTATATGCAGGGACTCCTGAAGAAATGGCCAGACGCTTTGAATAGTAAGCCCAAGTCCAGAGGGAACAACTCGATATGATTCACGCCCAATAAGAATCTATCGACATCTTGAAGCAGATCCCTTCGCAATTACTTGAGAACAAGAAAAAGAAGTCGAAGACCAAGACTCCTTCCAAGAAGTCCAAGGGCAAACGGAAGAAAGGAGAAAGCTCATCCTCTGCACATACCGAGGAGGAGAAGCATTCCAACTCCGAGTCGTCCAAGCCTCCATCCAAAGAGAGAGGCAATTCAGAGAATGGGAGCACTCATTCCAAAAGGATGAGTAAATTGGAGCAGCATCTTGAAGCCCTCGCCAATCGGAAAGGCCTCCAAGAAGCAGGAGTGGTCTGGCCATACCCGGCTAAGTGGGATCTTGTCCTGTACCCTCCTAAATTCAAAGCTCTGACTCTACAGGTCTTCGATGGTAAAGGGTCACCGAACCAGCACATATACTACTTCAAATCCCAGACCGGGAATGTAGTATCAAATGATGCCATCTTGGCACGTTTATTCATCGGCACCCTTAAAAGGATTGCTTTTGAATGATTTATGAAGCTCCCAGAAGGCTCTATCAAGAACTGGGGTGATCTGGAGAAACTTTTTCTCACCGTTTCTTCAAAGATGATTCAGAGATTACCATGCTAACTCTCCTGGCAACGAGGCAATAGAAGGGAGAGCCAGTTAAAGCATTTGTGGAGAGATTTCAGAACATGGCACTCCGAGTCCTAGCGTTATGCCCAGGCCACCCTGGTGGAAACATGACGTCACAATTTACAAACCTCACTCCTAGCTCAGATAGGGGTAGCTGAAAGTCGTACCTGAAAGCAGTTGGTCTAGCAAGGCGAACAAGCAGAAGAAATTGTCGCCATGGTTAAGGCAGGAAGAAAACAAGCCCAGACTCAAAAAGTCGACAAGGCGCGCGCCAGAAGCATTTCAAGCTAAAAGAAAGAACACATTGGCGACAGAGACGAAGTCTCCCTCTAAGCCCAGCCAGCTAGAGGGGTTGGCTCTTCAAGTCAGCCGCGTGTCAACAAGTAATACTCCTTAAAAGACGAGCATGTCGATTCGTTGTTCAAGTTGCTTAACAAGAGTAACAGACTTAAACTTCCTGACGCTAGACGCCCTAAGGAGGCGGGCAAGACTGACAACCCCAATTACTTCTTGTACCATAGGATGTCGGGGCACCCTACCAAGAGTTTATATCTTCAAAGACATCCTCCAGGATTTGATTGATGCAGATGTGCTCAAGTTTCGCCCAGAGCAGAAGAAAGTGACAGCTAACATGACGTCATTTCTTTAGTTTGGGGTCCAGCCTCCAACGCTAGCCGGAGTGATTCCCATCTCGAAAGGGGAACTAAGGATGGTCAATATAGATCCACACCGCTAATAGGAGAGGTCTCGTACCTGTTCCTACTCCTCAAGGAAAGATCATGTGGGTCATCCTGACCTCATGGAAGGCCAACAGTGGACTACTGTTACCCCCACAGGAAGTCCAGGGGGAAAGCAAAAGCCTCACCTTGCAATGTTATGTGTACTTCCTGCCGGAAAGCAGAAACCGTTGTCGCCTTGCCAACTGATTTTAAGGAGGATACAATCGTCCTTACTGTAGAACCAAATGCGCCGCTCGTGGCTGGGACTCGCTCGGGCCAATCGTACTTTAAGAAGTACGATGAAATGGCATTAAATGTGCTTAAACTCACACCAGAGCCAACCAAGTAATCCACAAAGAAATCCGTAGAGAAGCAATAAGAGCTTCAGTACGCCAAGGCTCTCTCAAAAACAAAGCGGAAGGATTTTTGAGACCTTATCACTTTGATGTCTTGGCTCAACTGGCCAACATCCTGGTCAGGATCACCCTTTATGAGCTCTTGAGACTGTCCAAGTCAACAGGGAAGCTCTGAGAGAAGCTTTAGCCGATGCCGAGGCCTTCATGGCCCGGATTCCGGCTGAACCAGAGGAGGATGAAGAAAACTGCCTTCACGCCTCTCATCATGCCCCCTGCATAATTTTCAATCTAGACGACATGCAGGTTAATGGGAAACATGATAGACCCTTGTACTTCATAGGGTATATTGGATCATCTGAAGTGAGCCGCATTCAGGTGGATCCAGGATCCGCATTGAGCATCATGCCCTGCCAGGTCATGCAACACTTGGGAATCCCCACTTACCGATTGAGTGCCACTCAAACTACCATTCACGCTTCAACGCCAACGGTACGCGCCCAATGGGAAAGATTAAACTCAAATGTCAGATCGGGGACTTAAGATCCGAGGTGACGTGCTATATTATTGACGCCGACACTTCATATAATTTGCTGCTGGGACGACCATGGATTCTAAAATCACCTAGAGGGGGGTGAATAGGTGAATATGCTAATCAATGCACAAATTAAAAATGAGATGATGCAACGATCACTCAAAGTAAGATTAGAAGCCGAATACCCCGTGAAGGGCTCTGAACTCCTTCCTCGTGATTCCTCTAAATAAGAGTTTAAAGTGCGCAATGCAATCTTGTTGTGAGAGTATAGATCGGCAATATAAGAATGAATGAATAGAAAGTAAACAACACAAGTAAACCAATTGCAAACACAGATATTTGTTTCGAGGTTCGAGCACTCAGCTCTACGTCCCGCCTTCAACCAGAAGGATTTCTGATCTATTAGAATTTTCACAAAGGATTACAACCACTAGGGAGTACCCAACACACTCCTCTAATCCAGAGGTAGTGGAGCCACAAATACAATAATCACTTGGTGATCAAAAGACCACAAACTCTCTTTTTAAAAACTTTTCTTTACAAAACCCTAGAGAATAATATATAGGATTTAAGCTCAAGGTTTTGTAAGTGATATAAAAATAGAAGAGAGATTTTAAGAACCAAAAACTTTCAGAAAACTTTTAAAAATAATAGCCCAAAACTTAAACAAAAGCTCTTTCTCAAGAAAACTTAAAACTTTTGATTTTTGAATTTGTTGTTGTGAAAACCTCTACCCTAATGACCCCTTTATATAGGATTTAGGAAGAGTCAATATAGAAAACTTTTATCTGAATAAAAGAGGAAGAAATTGACCCTCTAATACAGCTAATCACATTTTTTTAAACTTAAACACGTTTAAAAACATGTTAAAAATCAGCCTCCAGAAAATTAGCCATTACTGTCAATCTGGCAGATTGGTCAACTTTGAGCACATTTTTTAGACTGCACACGTCTGAATTCAGAATTAGGTATATAGGAATAATTTGTAAATCTTTAAGTCTTATTTTTAATGAAACTAAAATAACTCAATATCAGTTTGTATTAGAAAGTTATCAATAAAATACTGACAGGTGTCAAATCAGAAATTATAAGCTGTTTTCAGAACAAGAACAAAGTTCAACCAAATATTTGACATCTTTAAAATTTGAATTTGAAAATAATTATTGAATAAGAAATTTAGATCTGAAAGTTATCTTTGAAATGCAAATTAAATCATGTTATATGAATATAAGAATAAAAAGTTATGATAACAACTATAAAGGGTGTCAAGCAGATCAGCAGAACTAAAACTGGTTCAAATCTAAAACCTGATATATGTACTTGAAATCCAAAACCGATTAAACCAAAAACCAAACGTATTGAATTTGTGTGTGTGTATTTGAGTTTCAAACGTATATACTATTCTTTAACAAAAAAAACTATATGAGTCTACAAGCAGGAGTCTCTGATAGTTGATGTTGAATAACGTTTAAGCTAGACCCTAATATCCCATGCTTGAGAACTCTTGAGCCATCAATACCTGTATCAACCTGAAATTCATTCTTTAACTTCTATTAGTACCAAATAGCTTATATATGAAATACACCTAGAGGGGGGGGGGGTGAATAGGTGTAATTGCTAATCTAATGCTCTTTTTAAATTTTACTTAAGTGAGTGATGCAACGATCTCTCAAAACACGACTAAGAGCCGAATACCCCTTGCGAGGTTCTGAACTCCTTCCTCCCAATTCCCCTTAAATGGGTTAGAGGTGCGCAATGCAACCGTGTTTGTATTGAGGTGTGATCGAACAATTCCAAGTATGAAATGCGATGATGAAATGCACACAAGTAATATAGCAAGAAATATTGAAAGCAAGTAAAATAAACAAATAAGGATATCACAAATAAAAGTTAGTTCACAAGCAATAGATTGGAAGCAATTTAAAGCAAGAAATTAAGCAAGAAGAACGCCAAGCCAATCGCAAACAAAGTGATTTGTTTCGAGGTTCGAGCCCGTAGCTCTAGTCCCGCCTTCACCTCCGTGAAGGGTTTCCACTATCCCCTTAGGATCCCGTACAAGTTAGGCCTCCAAAGACCTCAAGCCCGTAGCTTCACCTTACAAAGAAATTCCCCTTAGGAACTTGTCTCCACAAGAACAAGGATTACAAATTGGTGATCTCAACTAGACCACAACACTCTTTCTCTTTTACAAACACTCTCACACTTTTACAACTTCTCCTATAGAAAGAATATGAAATTTTTGGCTCTATGAAGTGTTTGTGAGAAAAGCTTCAGTTGTAGAGTGATATTAAGAATCAAACAACAACTGAAAATCAAACTTAAAGAATGGAAATGAAAGCTTTAAACTATTTTTCTCTTTCTCTTGAAAAACAATGAAAACTTGTATTTTTCTTGGTTGAAAACTAAGGCCTATTTCCCACTATTTATAGGGAGAGAATAGGTTAAAAACTCTGATTTTTCCAGCTAATATCACCTGC
This sequence comes from Agave tequilana, assembly GCA_038442645.1. Taxonomy (NCBI): domain Eukaryota; kingdom Viridiplantae; phylum Streptophyta; class Magnoliopsida; order Asparagales; family Asparagaceae; genus Agave; species Agave tequilana. Next base: position 41,982 of record JAVJIF010019552.1, on the reverse strand, counting down.
AAAAGCACCCCAACAACCCTCTAAAAAGTCTGTTAAAACAGAAAATAAAACAGATTTTCAGAACAGCCCAAAGAGGAAAGAGCCGTTGGAGGTGTTGCAGGCCTACCGGTCGACTGCCGGTCGACCGGGACTCTGCTGGCAAAAGAGCCGTTGTGGCTCCGGTCGACTGCCGGTCGACCGATCACAAGAGAGGAAACACAGTTTCCTTCTACCGGTCGACCGACCCAGTCGACCGGAAGGATACAGAGAGCAAACGTCTAATTTCGGTCGACCGGTATATAGGTCCGGTCGACCGACAGACATGCACAACCTGTGCATGTCCGGGCACAGCAGCCGGTCGACTGGGTCGGTCGACCGGTCTGCCTGGAAAACTGTTTTTCTGGGCAGATTTTAAGATAGAAAATTTTGTATAAAATCTTTAAAAATCTGAAGCTAAGTTTTATGCTGAAAATAGTTTATATACATGTATTTAAACAGGTTTTTGAAGATGTAAAGCTTTGGGTACATGTATGTATAAACTAAGGCATAAACCTAGAAATAAATATTTTGAAAACATAGAAACATATAAAACAAATGTGTGTGCAAATCCTAGAGCCAAATTTCACATATTCTATCTTTACAAAACTAAACTTACAAACTACAATGGTCTTCAAGACTTCAACTTGAGCTATCTTCTCTTGATCTTCAATATTGCAATTTGAGCCCAATTTGACTTGTCTTGAGTCCAATAGCTTGTATTTGAGTCCAAAAACTTTGTATATATGAGTGAGAGTACTTCTAGTATGATAATAAACCTGAAACACACTTAAGCAACAAATAATATTAGTACAAATAACTAATATGTTTTGTAATCATCAAAATACACTAAACATGGGTTGATTGTAACCTTGGGCCAACAATCTCCCCCTTTTTGATGATGACAAAACATATGAGTTATTAAACAAATAAAAGAGGAAAGAGCTTGGAAAGCTCCCCCTTAAACAATGCTATGTATTTAACATGAATATGAACACTATGTAAACATACATAAGGCATTGAAAAATATCATCACCAAAAAAAATAAACTATCATAAGGAATAAAGGAATAAAAAACAAACAACATATATTTCCTCCACATATTTTTCCCAAACTTATATTTCTCCCCCTTTTGTCATACATCAAAAAGGGTTAAAAAAAATCAATTTTACATATTAGAAACCAAAACAAAACAAACAAGATATTTTAAGTATCAATTTTACATACATTCAATTCACCACAAATAAATGAAAATCTTGCATAATCCAAAGGTTTTGTGAAAATATCCGCAAGTTGAAAATCGGTAGAAACAAAATCAATATCTATGTCACCTTTTTCAAAGTGATCTCTAAGAAAGTGATATCTAATGTCTATATGTTTGGTTTTACTATGTTGATTAGCATTTTTGGTCATGTGAATAGCACTAGTATTATCACAATAAATCTTAACATGATCAAAATGTAAATCAAAATCGAGAAGAGTATGTTTCATCCAAAGTACTTGTGCACAACAAGCTCCGGCTGCTACATACTCCGCCTCGGCGGTTGAAAGGGCTACACTATTTTGCTTTTTGGAAGACCAAGACACAAGACAATTGCCCAAGAATTGGCAAGTGCCACTTGTGCTCTTCCTATCTACCCTACAACCGGCATAGTCGGCATCCGAATAACTAGTCATGGTAAATTGGTTAGTTTTCGGATACCACAAACCTAAATCAATTGTGCCCTTAAGATACCTAATTATGCGTTTTACCGCTATTAAGTGTGATTCCTTAGGACATGATTGAAAACGTGCACATAAACATACGGAAAACATTATATCCGGCCTACTAGCCGTAAGATAGAGTAAACTACCAATCATGCTACGAAATAATTTGATGTCTACTTCCTTACCTTGTTCGTCCTTGTCAAGTTTCGTAGTGGTTGCCATGGGAGTCTTTGCTACTTTGGATCCTTCAAGCCCGAACCTCTTGATGAGTTCTTTGGTGTACTTGACTTGGTTGATGAATGTCCCATCACTACGTTGCTTGATTTGAAGTCCAAGGAAGAAGTTGAGCTCCCCCATCATAGACATCTCAAATTCCCTTTTCATGCATGATTCAAAATTCTTGCAAAGTGAAACATTAGTAGATCCAAAAATAATGTCATCAACATAAATTTGAACTATGAGGATATCTTGATCTATATGTTTGGTAAATAATGTTTTATCAACTTTTCCTTTCTTAAAATCATTTGAAATCAAAAATGAAGACAATCTTTCATACCAAGCCCTAGGGGCTTGTTTTAAACCATAAAGTGCTTTATCTAATTTATAAACATAATTAGGGTGTGTAGGATCAACAAACCCGGGGGTTGTTCAACATACACCTCCTCATCAATATAACCATTAAGAAAGGCACTCTTTACATCCATTTGAAATAACTTAAAATCTTTAAATGAGGCATATGCTAAGGTCATCCGTATGGCTTCGAGCCGTGCTACGGGTGCAAAGGTTTCTTCAAAATCGATCCCTTCGATTTGAGTGTAACCTTGGGCAACTAACCTAGCCTTGTTTCTAACTACATTACCCGATTCATCCAACTTGTTCTTAAAGATCCATTTAGTGCCAATAGTTGGTCTATCTTGGGGCCTAGGAACAAGGTGCCAAACTTGATTGCGCTCAAATTGATTGAGCTCCTCTTGCATTGCAAGCAACCAATATGAATCGGCCTCGGCCTCGAGGACATTTTTAGGTTCTATGTGTGAAATAAAAGCAAAATTACCACAAAAATCTTGAATCTTAGAGCGAGTGGTTACCCCTTTTGATACTTCACCTATGACGAGGTCCTTGGGATGATGAGGGTTGAATCTCCAATCCTTTGGTAGTGGTTGAGAGTGCTCCTTTTCATTTGCTCGATGTTCATTTCCTTGAGCCTCTTCCACTTTGGCTTCACTTCCATCACCATCCTTTGGCTTGTCTCCCATGGTAGAAGCATCCTCCAAGGTCACTTTCTCCAAACCTTCATCTAAAGCATCAATTTCTACACAATTCTTAACAAACTTGTTAGATTCCTCAAATTTAACATGAATAGATTCCTCAATAGTCAAAGTTGACCTATTGAAGACTCTATAAGCCTTACTAGTATTTGAGTAACCTACAAAAATAGCCTCATATGATCTAGCATCAAATTTTCCCAAATTAATATTTGTATTTAAAACAAAACATTTGCAACCAAACACTTTGAAATAAGAAACATTAGGTTTTCTAGAAAAATACATCTCATAAGAAGTCTTAGTAGTATTTTTACATAGGAAAACACGATTTGCAATGTAACATGAAGTATGAACGGCCTCGGCCCACAAATAATGTGGTAGACCATATTCATTTAACATTGTCCTAGCCATCTCTTGTAAAGTACGATTTTTCCGCTCAACTACTCCATTTTGTTGTGGAGTTCTAGGACAAGAAAGTTCATGTTTTATTCCATGTTCCTCACAAAAAGTGGTAAAGGGAAGGTTAATGAACTCACCTCCTCTATCACTTCTTATTTTAATTATTGAGGAGTCATTTTCCTTTTCAACTCTTTTCTTAAAGGCTTGAAAATGTGAAAAGGTTTGACTTTTGTGTTCGAGAAAATAAACCCAAGTAAAACGCAAAAAATCATCTACTAAAACATAAGCAAATCTACTCCCACTTAAACTTTTGGTTTGAGTAGGGCCAAATAAATCCATGTGGATTAGCTCTAATGGACGTGATGACATGATATCCTTAATTGATTTGAATGAGGACTTAGTTTGTTTCCCAAATTGACATGCGTCACAAACTCGGTCCTTTTCAAAGTTCAATGAAGGAATACCCTTCACCATTTCCTTAGAGTTAAGCCTAGAAATATGATCAAATGAAACGTGGCCTAATCTCCTATGCCATAACCAAGAGTCGTCATCGAGGGCTTTTAAACAAGTTATATTACAAGACATATTTAGCATATCAATCATATAAACATTGCTTTCACGAAAACCGGAAAATACACAAACATTAGAAGTTCTATCAATCACTTTACAAGAAACATTATCAAAAACAACATCAAAACCTTTATCACAAAGTTGACTAACACTCAAGAGATTATGCTTGAGGCCATCAACTAAAACTACATTTTCAATTAAAGGAGAGGTGCCAAGTTTTACATTACCAATACCGATGATTTTACCCTTGGCGTCATCTCCGAAGGTGACGGTGCCACCTTCATGATATCTTGATAGGGTTGCAAAGTTGTTGATGTCCCAAGTCATGTGCCTTGAGCAACCGCTATCAAGATACCATAAACCTCTACGTCTTTGAGCTTTGGAAAGTACCTACATCATTTAAAACAATAGTTGACTTTGGTACCCAAACTTTCTTGGGTCCTTGAAAGTTAGTGTTACGAACCCAAACATTATGATGTGATGCACTTAGTCTATCATAACAAAAATTAGCTAAGTGTCCTTTCCGTCCACAATGTGAACATGAGTACACTTTTCTATACATGAATGCATGGTGTGTATGTGAAGTGTGAGCATGCTTTGGGGGCTTACCATGATGCATAGGTTGTGTAGCATGTACATGAGCATGAGCATGAGCATGATAAATATTTTTCTTAGGAGCTTGTTTCTTAGGAAACATATTCTCCATCTTCTTCTTATCAAATTCACTACACTTTTTCAAAACAACATCTAATGAGTCTAATCTTTCCTTAAGCATGGCAATCTCATTAGAGTCTACAAATGGGGTCTTTCCTTTACAAGCAATCTTATATTTTTCAAAATCATTTTTAGTGGAAACTAAAGAAGAATGTAAATCATTATTTTCTTTAGAAAGATTTACAATTTGAATATTAAGAGATTCATTATCCTTTTCATTTTTAAATATTTCTTCTTTAAGAAATCATAATTACTAGAAAGTTCCATAAAAGCTTCTCCTAGCTCATCCATGGATAAATCTTCATCAAAAGGAGTTGAGGGGGTTACCTTGCTTGTGTTCTCATTTGCCATGAAGCACATATTGGCGGTGTCGATCTCCTCCTCGGATTCACTTTCGTCATCCCATGTTGCTTTCATAGCCTTCTTCTTGTATGGCTTCTTGGATGAAGATGGCTTCACTTGTTCCGGACACTCCGCTACTATGTGTCCCGGCTTTTGGCAATTAAAGCAAATGATCTTCCTTTCTTCCTTGCCTCCTTGCCATCTCCTCCTTCCTTGGTACTTTGCCTTGTTGTACATCCTCCGGACATTTTTGACTAGAAGTGAGAGCTCCTCGTCATCTTCTTCTTCGTCATCTTCGTCGGAGTAGGTAGCATGACTTTTGAAGGCAATGGTCTTCTTTTGGTAGGTGCCATGTCCTCCCTTGCCTTTCTCTCCATCTCATGGGTCTTCAAGTTCCCAATGAGTCCAATGAGCTCAATCTCATCTTTGTCATTGAGTTCCTTCAATGTTGTAGCTTTCACTTCCCATGATGGAGGAAGAGCCCGGATGATCTTTCTCACCCTTTGATCATTGTTGATTTCTTCACCTAGAGAAGCAAGACCATTAGTAATCTTTGTAAACTTAGTAACCATATCATCTATGGTTTCATTCTCTTGCATGCTAAAATTTTCATATTGGGACCGAAGAAGGTCTATCTTGGCCCTCTTCACTTGTGATGTCCCCTCATGTGTTACTAGCAAATGGGTCCAAATCTCATAGGCGGATTTGCAATGGATGACTCTAGCTATGTCATCATCATTGAGGGCTTGTAGGAGTGCATAATGTGCCCTAGCATTGGCATCAAACTCCTTGGTCTCAATTTCGGACCAAGTAGATTCATCACCGGGGGGTACACTAAATTGTTTAGTCACGGCCTTTGCAACTCGACTACCTAGAGATTGCAAGAAAACGGTCATCTTAACCTTCCATATGGGAAAGTTAAGTCCATCAAACTTAGGGGGTGTCTTAATACCATCGGCCATGTTTACTATGTGGAAATGAATGAAGTGATTAGCAATATAAGGATCTCTCTAAGGTTGTTAAGCCAAATCCTAGAGTCCAAGCTCTGATACCAATTGAAATACACCTAGAGGGGGGGTGAATAGGTGTAATTGCTAATCTAATGCTCTTTTTAAATTTTACTTAAGTGAGTGATGCAACGATCTCTCAAAACACGACTAAGAGCCGAATACCCCTTGCGAGGTTCTGAACTCCTTCCTCCCAATTCCCCTTAAATGGGTTAGAGGTGCGCAATGCAACCGTGTTGTATTGAGGTGTGATCGAACAATTCCAAGTATGAAATGCGATGATGAAATGCACACAAGTAATATAGCAAGAAATATTGAAAGCAAGTAAAATAAACAAATAAGGATATCACAAATAAAAGTTAGTTCACAAGCAATAGATTGGAAGCAATTTAAAGCAAGAAATTAAGCAAGAAGAACGCCAAGCCAATCGCAAACAAAGTGATTTGTTTCGAGGTTCGAGCCCGTAGCTCTAGTCCCCGCCTTCACCTCCGTGAAGGGTTTCCACTATCCCCTTAGGATCCCGTACAAGTTAGGCCTCCAAAGACCTCAAGCCCGTAGCTTCACCTTACAAAGAAATTCCCCTTAGGAACTTGTCTCCACAAGAACAAGGATTACAAATTGGTGATCTCAACTAGACCACAACACTCTTTCTCTTTTACAAACACTCTCACACTTTTACAACTTCTCCTATAGAAAGAATATGAAATTTTTGGCTCTATGAAGTGTTTGTGAGAAAAGCTTCAGTTGTAGAGTGATATTAAGAATCAAACAACAACTGAAAATCAAACTTAAAAGAATGGAAATGAAAGCTTTAAACTATTTTTCTCTTTCTCTTGAAAAACAATGAAAACTTGTATTTTTCTTGGTTGAAAACTAAGGCCTATTTCCCACTATTTATAGGGAGAGAATAGGTTAAAAACTCTGATTTTTCCAGCTAATATCACCTGCAAAAGCACCCCAACAACCCTCTAAAAAGTCTGTTAAAACAGAAAATAAAACAGATTTTCAGAACAGCCCAAAGAGGAAAGAGCCGTTGGAGGTGTTGCAGGCCTACCGGTCGACTGCCGGTCGACCGGGACTCTGCTGGCAAAAGAGCCGTTGTGGCTCCGGTCGACTGCCGGTCGACCGATCACAAGAGAGGAAACACAGTTTCCTTCTACCGGTCGACCGACCCAGTCGACCGGAAGGATACAGAGAGCAAACGTCTAATTTCGGTCGACCGGTATATAGGTCCGGTCGACCGACAGACATGCACAACCTGTGCATGTCCGGGCACAGCAGCCGGTCGACTGGGTCGGTCGACCGGTCTGCCTGGAAAACTGTTTTTCTGGGCAGATTTTAAGATAGAAAATTTTGTATAAAATCTTTAAAAATCTGAAGCTAAGTTTTATGCTGAAAATAGTTTATATACATGTATTTAAACAGGTTTTTGAAGATGTAAAGCTTTGGGTACATGTATGTATAAACTAAGGCATAAACCTAGAAATAAATATTTTGAAAACATAGAAACATATAAAACAAATGTGTGTGCAAATCCTAGAGCCAAATTTCACATATTCTATCTTTACAAAACTAAACTTACAAACTACAATGGTCTTCAAGACTTCAACTTGAGCTATCTTCTCTTGATCTTCAATATTGCAATTTGAGCCCAATTTGACTTGTCTTGAGTCCAATAGCTTGTATTTGAGTCCAAAAACTTTGTATATATGAGTGAGAGTACTTCTAGTATGATAATAAACCTGAAACACACTTAAGCAACAAATAATATTAGTACAAATAACTAATATGTTTTGTAATCATCAAAATACACTAAACATGGGTTGATTGTAACCTTGGGCCAACAATATATGGTTTGTTATCATCAAAACACATAACCCAAGGATTGTAACCTTTGGGCCAACAGATTCATCGCAACTCCATCGTCCCCTCTACTCTCCATCAAGTCATGAAGTATGTTGACAGAGATGGAAAAGTCTGAACGTTGATCGCCAAAAAGTATCCATTCAAGGGGGTAGAGAACTACTTCATAGACTCCCTCCTGTACCAGGATTCTCTGGAGACAGACGAGAATCTCCAACCAGAGGAACTAGACTCTGGTAACGAGCTAATGTCGAGCCAAAGGCAGAAGAAGAATGTCTTTGGGAGTTGAGTCTACTTGTAATGAACGTTAATAAGCTTGATGTCAATAATGCCGCCAATGATATAGGTGAGGGGTATATCAATGAAGAGTTAGATTTGGCTTATTTTTCTGTGTTTGCTTCCGATTCCGTACCATCAGATACTAGTACCGATGTAGATGATGACCTCTAGTCGGCAATAGGTGCCCTGTTATTATTTCATGTACCAGTGAGATCATCTCTCACGGTATATCAAAGTGTCAGTGATACGCAAGGATCCTTCTTCAAGGTCCCAGTAAGACACAGAGGCCAAAAATCGATCCTTCTCAGAAAAGTCAAGTTCAAACTAATGACTTGCGAAGACTCAGAAAGCGAGATTGAACTTAGCTTTCTCATTACGAGTCAAATGTACTCAGGATGATGGAGAACATGGGTATGACCTAACAAGTGGTCTTGGCTTGAACTTGGCAAAGGAAGAAGAATATTGCTTTGATCCTTCGTTCCAAAAGGGAAAGCCTTTGATTATTATCATCAAACTTGCAGGAGGTTGGGCTATGTGTCAACTCTGATCCGTCAGCCTCTGAGTCTGAAGGGTCATTACACCATAATCACTCGTCAGGCACGTCATTGTGGGAGTCAGATGTCAGTGTCGGTAACATATTCAAAGAACTTTCAGTAAACATGATTTCAACAAGCCACCTGAAAGATGAAAATGAAGAAATGATCCAGTCAGATACAGATCCTTGGATCAAACACCTAAATATATTAGGATATTCGCTTTGAACAACGTGAACCACCTACAGAGAATAAGGTAACCCAGATTAATCTGGTAGATGAGGTAAACCCATCTTTATAAGCGAAAGCTTATCACCACCCGAGAAGGAAGATCTAATTTCTCTCGTGCGAGAGTATATAGATGTTTTCACCTGAAACTACGAGGATATGCCCGGCCTTGACTCTCAGGTGGCCATGCATCGCCTCAATCAATCCGGACGTAAAGCCCGTCATGCAACAACAACGAGGGTTCCGCCGGAGATAATGGAAGCGATTCAGTCGGAAGTCAAGAAGCTTATAGACTCTGGTTTCATCAGGGAAGAACAACACCCTGATTGGGTAGCCAATATCGTCCCCATCACCAAGAAAAATGGGAAGATCTGAATTTGCATTGATTTTTGTGATCTAAATGAGGCGTGTTCTAAAGATGAGTTCCCCCTTCCAATCACGGTTGTCATGATCAACAACACGTGTGGGTTTGAACAGATGTCCTTCATGGACAGATTCTCTAGATACAATTAAATTAATATATACCCTGACGATGAGAAGCATACATCTTTTATGACAACACTAGGAGTGTACTGCTATACTGTGATACCCATCGGATTGAAGAATGCGGGGGCAACATATCAGAGAGCTATGAATGCAATTTTTCATGAGCATATACGTAATGTTACGTAGAAAATATTGCAGTGAAAAGTCGTGCCAAAGGCGAAAATATAGCAAATCTGAAGACAATATTTGATATCATGCGGGAGCATCAATTGAAGATGAACCCCACCATCCTTCCTGGGGGTGGCCAGAGGGAAATTCCTTGGGTTTGTCATAAAATCCAAAGGATCCACCTCGACCTAGAGAAAGTCTGCACCGTTTAGGAGATGCAACCTCCAAGGAATCTTAGAGAGCTTAGAGGATTGTAAGGGCGACTAGCCTATATCCGTAGGTTTATCTCAAATCTCTCAGTGCGATGCTAACCCTTCACCAAATTGATGAAGAAGAATGTTTCATTCATCTGGGATGATACTTGCCAACAAGCGTTCGAGGAAATCAAGCGGTACCTCACGGATCCACATGTCCTTATAGCTCCGATATCAAGAAAATCTTTCCTGATATACGTTCAAGTTATGGATCATTCTCTAGGAGCTTTGCTAGCCAGAATAATGATCAGGGATATGAGCAGGCAATCTATTACCTGAGTAGAATAATGATCGGAGCTGAACATCGATACAACCCGGTCAAAAAAGAATGCTTGGCGTTGGTATTCGCCATCCAGAAGACATGACACTACTTGGTGGGCCAAACCATACACATCATATCAAAAGTCGATTGCTTTTGACGAAGCCACCGTCACTGAATGGTCGATTGGCAAAATAGGTCATTTTGCTCTCCCAATATGAGATGAAATTCCTGCCATAAAAGCTGTGAAGGGACAGACAGTGGCAGACTTTTTGACTGAGCATCCACATTCAAGAATGACCAAACTTTATGAAGATCTCCCAGACGAGGTCGCTGAAGTTTGCTTGACTCAGACATCTTTCGAAGGACAGGTGTGGCAACTCTTCTTCGACGGCGCATCAAGAACGAGTTCTCGAGGAGATATCATAGCAGAAGTGGGGGTAGTACTTGTATCCCCATAGAACTACGTAAACCCTCGTGCGTTTTAACTGAGCCGTGTTCCAACAATGTAGCAGAGTACAATGCTCTCTTGATCGGGATGCAAATCGTTAATAATATTGACGTTAAAAATCTCGAAGCATACGGTGATTCAAAGCTCATCATTAACCAGGTTCGTGAAGAGTACGAAGTCAGACATTAGGACTTAGTACCCTATCACAACGTAACTATCCACATGGCAGAGAGGTTCAGAAACTTCTACATCGACCATGTACCTCGCCAGCAAAATGCGCATGCAGATGCACTAGTGTCCCTCGCTGCTTCTTTGGCTCTTTCAGCTGGAGCGGCAGAGAAAGTACTCGTCGACAGTCATGACTTGTACTGTCCGAAACTCGCCCTCGAAAATAATCAGATTCCAGCAGGGAACCTTCAAGTTAAAGAAACTCTAAAGACTTCGGCAGGTCTAGAGCTCAGGGATTGGCAATTACCGTACATCGACTACGCATTGTATGACATTCTGCCTGATAACCCTAAAGAGGCGACTGCCATTAGAAGGAAGGCCCTTAAATTCTACTACAATGCGATCACAAGAACACCGTATCGCCGATCGTATGATAGAATCCTCCTCCGCTACTTGTCACACAAAGAGGCATAGGAAACACTCAAAGAGGCTCATGACGGTATGTGTGGAGCTCACCAATCTGGCCCAAAACTTGGAGATCAGCTCCAAAGACTTGGATATTATTGGCTAAAGATGTTCCCTGACACCATCGCTTATGCTAAGCGATGCCACGCTTGTCAGATCCATGACTTCATTCATCAGGCATTAGGACATCTTCATCCTACAACTTCTTCCTAGCCATTTGAGATGTGGGGAATGGACGTGGTTGATTCTATCAGTCCGCCTTCATCCAAAGGACATTGGTTTATTTTAGCCATAACTGATTACTTCTCCAATTGGGCATAGGCTATCCCCTTGAGGGAGGTAAATACATCTGACGTGATCAAGTTCATTAAACATCACGTGGTCTACAGCTTTGGCGTGCCATGACAGATTGTCCATGATAATGGGCCTCAGTTCGTTAGTCAAGCATTCCAAAGATTCTGCAACAAATTCAGGATCCAGAGTGTGTCTTCAACGGCATATTATCCAGCCAATAACGACCTTACAGAAGCTTTCAACAAGACAATTGAAAAACTTCTCCAGAAATTCATTTCGAAGAGCCAACCCAACTGAGACAATAAGTTAGGTGAATGCTTATGGGCTTATTGCACAAAAGTGAGAACTCCGACGAAAGCTACACTGTTCTCTTTGGTATACAGGTGTGAAGCCGTACTCCCACTAGAAATCTAGATCCTATCTCTATGCGTGGCCTTGACAACAGAGATGACAAATAAGGAGAAGCATCGACTGCGACTCCAGAAGCTAGAAGCTTTGGACAATAAATGCCTGCAAGCTCAATAACAAATCGAGCTTTATCAAGCTCAAATTTTCAGAGCCTTCAATAAGAAATTCAAAGAGCTGACATTCAAGAAAGATGATCTTGTCTTAGCTGTCAGAAGACCCATGGTGATAATACATAAGAGAAAAGAAAAATTCCAGCCCAAATGGGAAGGACTATTTGTGGTAGAGTCAGTTTACTCAATGGAGCATATCGCCTCATAATCCCAGACGGCGATACGCTCATGATGCCGATCAACGGCAGATTCTTGAAAAAGTACTATCCTTAACACAATTCTTCTCATAGTTAGGTTAACATTACACCACTGATCAAAACTTTCAGATCCAAGACGTTTGGAAGAGCGCCAAGGAAAAACTTCTTCCTTTAACGGATCACATTACAGTCGATCATTGCTGAGCCGACCGAACACTGGTTACATCATAATACATGACGTAAATATCGAAGAAAAGACAAAGTGAGAAACTTCAGTTTTAGCCTTGTTAATCTTCTCTAGTTTATCTATCAAAATCTGACGCTTCTGAAAGCTGAGGATAGAGGAAAATGCTGGCTTTTAAGTCCAACATAAGTCCTCGATAATTCATTAAGCTGAGAGGAATGGCATGGCTAGCCCAACTCAAACGATAATTGGTAAAGGTATACCAAATTTGTTGATAGTTGAGGGTTTACTAAAAATCCTAAGGGACTTGGTCCCTTCTTTCCCTCCAAAATCTCTTACCAATTTCCTCCCACGGAATGGTAGGACCACAAAGATATCTGTGTCCATTTCCATGGCGAAATAAGCATAGACTTATCAAGTTAACAGTAAACCTCTGACAAACCATTTTTCTTATCCCCAATAGGGTCCGTCAAGTTAATATGACACCTCTGACAATTTATTCTATTTCTCCACCAAAGTCCCCTACCAATTCCCTCCCATGGAGTGGTAGGTCCACAAGCTTAATCATTGCTATATTAACACTACACCTCTAATAATGAAAAGTTATAATACTCCCAAGTGAGTACAAACTTCGACTTGTCGCTCCCTTGCATTGAGTCACAAGTCTTCAAAATTGTCAAGTTAACACTACACCTCTGACAATTTAAACTTCACTTGTCAAGTCTCCTCAATAGAATGACAAGTCTGCAAAATTGATCATATCGCAAATCAACTCTTATTGTCATGTTAACACTACACTTCTGAGAGATTACTATTAAGCTTAATATCATAATTCTAACAGTGATCAAGTTGCTGCCAAGTTTAACATTAAACCTCTGATAGTCACTTTCCTCAGGCTTCCATATTGAAGCTGAGATGAGCGATGCTAAGTTTAACATCACACCTCTAGCATCCAATTCATTATTAAGTTCAACAATACACCTATGACAATGACTTTCCCTTGAGCTTCTGTATCGAAGTCGAGATGACCAATGCTAAGTTCAAAATTACACATCTAACATTACCTCCACTGTTAAGTTTAACACTACACTTATGACAGCGGTATCTTCAGTTTTTCTAAATGAAATTGAAATTCTGTGGAGCTAAGTTAACATTACACCTCTAACTCACATCCTTATCAAGTAATATCATACTTCTGACAAGATTCAATCCAATCCGTTAAGTTAATATCACACCTATGACGGCAAAGAAATACTCAGATCCCCGACGGGTCTAGTCCTACTTGTTGTTCTCGTCAATAGAATGGCAGGTCCACTTAAAATCAATGTTAGGTTGATATCACACCTTTAATAGTGTTTTCACTAATCCCCAATTAAGTTTTAATTATGTTAATACTAAACCTCTAATGATAGACTCAATCACAATCCCCTGCAGAGTAAAAACTCCACTTGTCATTCTAATCCATAAAATGACAAGTCCATAGAAACTATTCCACTCCTGTCAAGTTAACATCACACCTCTGACAGTAACTTTTTAAATTCCTTAAATGAAAATTTTCAACTTTGACTTGTTAAGTTAGAATATCACACTTCAAGCAAATCAAAGATAATTGCTTTCGCTTGTCTAATTTTCAATACAAAAAGAAAGTCAAGGCAAATAAGAAGGCAGAAAAGTGTCACTTTTATTGATATTTAAAAATATGATAGTGATACAAAACGCTCTCTTTTCCAATAAGATTGGGTGTTATAATAAAGGAGTACAAAAAAAAGTCACTCTTTCTCAGCGAAAGGTTGCACTCACTCCTTGAAACATTAAAGATACACAAAGTTTGTCTTCATTGAATATGGCCAGAACAGCAGATCAACCTCCTCTCCTCTTGAAAACAATAGTGTTTCTCAAGGTCGAAATGTAAGGGAGCATTCTTATTCCACCCGACCAACTGGTGCGAAGGTCTTCACAAGGTTATAATCCTTCACTTAATAAAAAGCTCCGCCACTAGAAAATCATCCAATGAGCATCAGTTTTTCGTTGCTGTCACTTCTGTGAACAAGATTGGTGAAGGGAGGATCCGAGACCTTACTGATGACATCCTCTTTCCTGTGACCTTCAAATGCACCATGCTCATTGTGATCAGGGAGAAGCTGAGACCTTACTATTGCATCATGTCCAATAATGTCTTAATGTGTATCGAGAACTGCACGGATCTTTCTCGCCTTTGGACAGAAGTTCTGACTCCTCAAGTGGTCGCCAATCGAACAAACTGGTCGATTCATGTCTACCTCAATGGACGTGGTAAGGATACTGGAACCAACACCAATGATATGGCCATGACCTGCAAGAAGAAGAAAAAAAAATCAAAGGGTTAAATTTCTGCAAAGACAGAAAATATTAAATTTCTGCAAAGACAGAAAATATGAACCCAGAAGGATAGAAGCGGGTCTAAAGTCATGAATTCCAGACGTGAGTCTTATACGCGCATCTTGCAGAGTTTACTACACTCTGCAAAGATAGAAAATACGGATCTAAATGCCAGCCCAACATTAGACTCGCGTCTGATGATTGAAACGTGAGGCATATATTAAAGGCGCAGACGTGGGCCTTAAAACTTTCTAAATTATGAACTCTAGACGCAGATATTATAGATCCGCATCTAAGATTTTGAGGCGCAAAGTTTGCCACACTAAAGTCTAAGATTTTAAAAGAGCATCTAAGGCTTTTAAGACGCGGAGTTCACCACATTCGCGTCTAGAGACTTCAAAAGAGCAGACACGAGTCTTAAAATTTTCTAAATCATGAACTCTAAACGCGAGTCTCATATACTAAACCCGCGTTTAAAGCCTCAAAATGCGGAGTTCACCATACTCGCATCTGAAGAACTTGGGACTCGAAAATCTACAAGCTCACGTTTCATCAAGATAACACGAAGATCGCGTTTGCAGAGCATGGACGCAGGGATCTAAAGTTGACTGTCTAAACTTCAAGAAAGAACCTTCAAAAGTTTCAGGAAGAGATCAAAAAATAGAGTATGGACGCTTGGATCTCAAGTCAACAGTCTAAACTTCAAGAAAGAAGTTTTAAAAGTTCCAGGAAGAGATCAAGCGACAGTCTCTTTATGATTGGTGATGACAGAGCCACAAGGGAACAAAGTCTTATTATGGCAAAGGCCATTTTCTGCCTAAAAAAGAGTTCTTTAGAGGAAGGACATCATCCGTCAAGACATGACCATGAAAGCACTTGAGGGGATGCTTTTTAATTTTGAAATCACTTAACAGTGATAATCTTCGAAGAAGATTGCAAGAAAGTATCATAGCTTTGATTTCATTCAAAGAACTTTGAAAGCTTTTCAGGATGCAGGCTTGAAAAAGAAGACAGTTCAAAAACCCTAAAGGTTCTTCAGGATGCAAGCTTGAAGAAGAGAAAAATAGTCAAGACGAACGACTGTTAAGAGGCTCATGACCTAATTATAGGCTCGCTAATGGCCATTAATTAACGGCATGAAAATCAAAACCATTCTTAGAGGCCAATTAATAGCCTTAATTCGCGATGTGAATCTCAAATCCAGTCTGAGTAAGACACGTGAATTTTTACTTCGGGAAGTCTCAGCGACACGCATCCCCAACCATCAAACGTCGGCTTTGCCATAAAATATCCAGTGAGATCTTCGCATCTCTATAAACTGTAGCAACGCTTCAAGGCCCGTGTTTTGAAGTCTGTGTCTCCTCAGCAAAATGAGGACCGCATCTTTAACAATTCAAGGTTGCATCTTAAAATCTGCGTCCTTCCACGGACTGAGGGCTGCGTCGCCACCAGCAAATTGAAGAGCTCAGGGCTGCGTCTCCCCTCAATCCAGGGTCGCATTCTCCAATCAATTCAGGGTCACGTCCCTCTAACAATTCAGTGTCACACCCTCCAAATGAATCAGAGCTGCATCTCTCAACAATTCAGAGTCGCGTCCTCTTAACAATGCAGAGTCGCATCTTTTAACAATTCAGAGCCGCATCCTCTAAGTGAATCAGAGCGATGTTTCTCAATAATTCAGAGCTGCGTCCTCTAAGTGAATCAGAGCCGCGTCTCTCAAACAATCCAGAACATCGTCCTCTTAACAATTCAGAGTCGCGTGTCTTAACAACTCAAGGTTGCGTCTCCCCTACAATTTAGGGCCACGTCTCATCAACAATTCAGTGTTGTCTGAGTTTCTCGTCTACAACTCATAGTCGGGTCCCAGCAAATGGCTAAGGATTGCGTCTCCACATTGGTCAGGAGCCGCGTCTATGAGAGCTGCGTTCTCCTATGCAACAAAGAGTTCGTCTGATTCTCAAACACAAAGGAGGGATAAAGATGAGACAAAATTTGATAACTTTTATTATTGATATCAAAATGATAAAAGTGATATAAAGAATCTCTTATTTAACAAATGGAGTGTTACAAAAAAAGATATAATAATAAAAGAAAGTGGTTAATCTCGCTCAGCCAAAGAGTAAATTTGGTCCCGGAGGCGCTGCCTCTCACGCTGGCGTGCCTTCTCAACCTCTGCCCAAGTTTGAACTCTCAATTCTTCCTCTGATAATAATTTCTTCGTAGCCAACTATGCTTGAAGAGATTCCAACTTGGAAGAACAAGCAGTAAGATCTTCTTAGATTCGCTTCTTGGCAACCTCTAGCTCCTCCAGCCTTTTCCTGGCAGCAGCAAACTTCTGCTCATTTACCTGAATCAAGGCCTGCGCCTTGGCAATAGCCGCCTGAGCATTGGCTATAACTTGCTCTGTGTTCTTGGTGATGACCTCAGATTTTATAGAGTTGTTAACCAATTTTTGATAGCTGGCCTGGAAGTCATTCAGGTAACGGGCCTCCTCAGCCATCTGCTCCTCCGTCTCATTCCGTTCGCATTCTTAAATAGCGAGGAGCTTATTCAACATCAATCGAGTCTCGTCCACCAGACTAGCCTTCTCCAGGGTCCTTAATTCCTTCAAACATATCCTCAGCTGTTCGACTAGCGTCAGATATGCCTTAGCTTGCTCTGAGCTTCCAGTATAATGGATGTTCACGATCTGATTTTCAAGAAGCATTCGGGCAAACTCGAAGGAACTTCTCGATACAGGACATCATGGAAGCGAAGATTATTGTACCATCTGATGAGCCAATTCTTCCATGATGTCCATGGCTGGAGCCAACTCTGTTGATGCACTCCTAAACCCCCTTTCTATGATTGTGCATATGATGTCTGTAAAGGCGGGAGCCATCTCACTTGGTGCATAGACGAGGCCAGCAACAGGTTCTGTCAACGCCGAGGTCGTGACCGGCACCTCCGGGATTGTTATTGTGGTAGCCTCTGAGATGACAATCGTAGAGACAGACTTCACAGTACTTGGTTCAGCTGTTGAAATTTAAGTACGCTATCCTCTGCGCTAGTGCCAGCCACGAGCTCTTCCACTTGAGCCAACCCGGTACTCTTTGCAATCATAATATCAATGTTAGAAATAACGATGAGAATGGGAGTATATATAGAATCTTTATTCTCTTACCAAGCTGAGGATCCGAAGACGGCAGATCCTTTGGCAAGCTACTTTGGGATAAGGGTTCCCCGGTCACGGTAGTTGTGCCCTCAGAGATCATGCCAGTAGCATGAACTTCAAGGCCCTCCGGCTGGACAGTTCCTTATGTTGGCCTAAGGTTACAATCACCCAGTTTTATGATTTTAATGATAACAGAACATATGTCGTTATTTATACTAATCAAGTTCAAGTATTTAAGTTTATCTCAGGGTTTTAAGAATTTAAGAAGTTTTCTTCCTCTAAAGGTAAGTGTTGGAGACTCAAGAAGACTCAAATACGGGATCAAAGCTCAAAGCACTTAATGTCGCTAGTGGAGAAGCCCGATTGAAGATCTTATAGTTACCAGATCCTTGTAAGATATTAGTTTGTTAAAGTGTAGAACATAGCAGTGATGCTCAAGAAGTTACACATACAAAATACACGATTTCAAAAAGTATAAGCTTTGATAGTATTGATATTTTGCATGTTTGGTTTTGATACATGTCTCCTAATTTTTTTTAAAATTTTATAACAAGTTTAGAACATGTATTTTATCACCTATACATTGATACATTACCCTTAAACTAATACAAAATATTTTGAAAATTGTTTGAAATTCAAAATCCATACAGAAAACTATTTCAGGCCAGAACGGTTGACCGGACGGTCGACCGATGACATTTCAGGCCAAAACAGTCAACCGCCTGGTCGACCAGGCCTTTGACCAAGGGGCGTGCATATTTGTGCACGTTGTCGGTGTTGGCCCAAAAGGTTACACTCTCTATTTGTTTAAGTTTTGATGATAATAAAACACATAGAAGTTATTTGGTACTAATAAGTTGTTTAGAATGAGTTTCAGGTTTGTACTAGTCATGATGGTCTTATTAAGCATATTGCAAGGATAATGGCGCTAAAAGGTAAATGATGCAAGAGGACGTTTTCATAGGAGAGAAGGCTCTAACTCGGCAACGCGGTTCAGAGACACCTTCCTATAAAGTTTCTAGATTTTTAGTTTGTTAAAAAATAGTATATACGTTTGAAGCTCAAATACACACACATAAATTCAATACGTTTGGTTTTTGATTTAATCGGTTTTGGATTTCAAGTACATATATCGGGTTTTGGATTTGAACCAGTTTTAGTTCATCATGTCAATTATTTTTAATTAGTATCTATTACAAGCTTATGCATTGTTTCTTTTAGTATTTCATAAAGGGGAGAAAATTCTTGTTTTTAAATTGGTTTTATGTAAAATTGGTATTGGTTGTATTTTTAATTTGTATCAGTTTTCATTTCAAATTGGTATCTTACTCCCACCATTTATGATGTAAAATACTTTGGTTTAATATATGCTAACATTTTCAATATTAATATCAATGATCTTAGATTGGTATTATTCTCTATTTGGTATCAGAGCTAGGACTCTAGTTTGTGGCTTAACATCCTTAGAGAGATCCTAAAATTTGCTAATTACTATTTGCATTCTTTCATTCATACACTAGTAAAAATGGCCGACAACATTAAGACCCCTCCTAAATTTGATGGACTTAATTTCCCCATTTGGAAGGTTAGGAAGACTATATTTCTACAATCCCTAGGTAGTTTAGTTGCTAAATCCTTGACCAAACCCTATAGTAGACCCGATAGTGAGGAGAGCACTTGGTCCGACTTTACCTACAAAGAATATGAGGCTAATTTTAAGGCTCAAAATTCCTACACACAAGTTTTTGCGCACATGTCTTTTCTAAAAATTTCTCCTATATATATTCAAAATTTTTAAATGTAGTCTATTACTTATAAACTCAATTTTGTGTATTATTCATAGTTCTGATCGAAACTATTTTGTAAACCTTCAAAATCTCCTCAAAATCCTTTTCAAATTTCAGTTTTTGACCTGAGGCGGTCAACCGGCCGGTCGACCGACTCTGTTTCAGGTCAGATCGGTCGACCGACCGGTTGACCAGAAATCTGACCGTTTGGGTGCGTGCATGTGTGCACGTCTCCCGGTCGACCGGACCCCTGTTCGGTCGACCGACCTTCGGCTGACTGTAAGCAAGCTACTCTCTGTTTGTTGCGGTTGACCGGGCGGTCGACCGTGGGCCTGCAACGGATCTATTTTTTGAAACCCGGTCGACCGGCCGGTCGACCCAGGCTGTGTTTCAGCCTTAACGACTACTTTTTAAAACACGTTTTAAATCGTCCTTTTTGTCTCTAAACGAGTTTAGGGGCTGTTTTTCGGGTCAAATACTTTCTAATTATCATTGTGTTAGTTTACCCTTTAATCCCTACCTCTATCCTATAAATAGGGGTGATTAGGGTTTTGATTTACACAACAATCATTTGCAAAATATTTTCAAAGTTTAAAGGCTTTCAAAAGAGTTTTGTTCTCTGTTTTTGTGCTGAAAAATCTCTCTCATTTCTGAAGTTTTTGTTTCAAAACTCTCTCAAATTTCATTTTCTTTTTCCACTTACAATACTTGAGCTTCAATCCTACACATTGTTCTATAGGGTTCTTGTAAGGGAAAAAGGCTTTTGCAAAAGAGAGTTTGTGGTCTTTTGATCACCAAGAGATACTTGTATTCGAGATTGTGGAGTTGGGTACTCCGGTGTGATTGTAACTCTTTGTGAAGTTATAGTGGTTAGAAATCCTTCTGGGTGAAGGCGGGGACGTAGAGCTGGGTGCTTGAACCTCGGAAAAATTCTCGGTATTTGCATTTGGTTTACTTGCTTTAATTCCTTGCTTTATATTCATTGCTTCATTTACTTGCTCTACATATTCATTGCAACATTGTACTTGCTCTACATATTCATTGCTATATACACTTGTTTCATATTCATATTGTCGATCAAATACTCATACAACAAGATTGCAATACGCACCTCAAACTCTTATCTAGAGGAATCACGAGGAAGGAGTTCAGAGCCCTTCACGGGGTATTCGGCTTCTAGTCTTGTTTTGGGTGATCGTTGCATCACAATTTTTAATTTGTGTATTGATTAGCATTATCACCTATTCACCCCCCTCTAGGTGATTTCAGTCGGTTGATCGACCGGTCGACCGCTAACCCTTGCGGTCGACCGATCGATCGACTGACTGAAAGACCCTAACTCTCGGTTGGGGACCCGATTAACCGACAGTTTAATTTTTCATTTTAAACTACCGAGTGGTCGACCGCCCGGTCGACCGGAGCCAACGGCTCTTTTCTAGATGACTAATCGGTCGACCGACAGGTTGTCAGATGGCCATAACGGCTAGTTTTTGAATCTGTTTTATTTCTAACGGGCATTTTTGGTTTCCAAGTGTCTAAACACACCCCAAATGATCAGTATGACTTACAAATTATATTTATTCATTGCCTATATATATAGGTCATTGGTTTTGGTTTTTGACAATAAGTTCACACAAGTTTACAACCTTTCAAGTTTATTTCAAAAGAGAATAGTTTTACTAACTTACAATCTTCAAGTTCTTTCTCTCCAAAGCTATTTTCAGTTGTTTTAAAACTCTTCACATCTTTCCAACTGAATTCATTCTCTCACTTAACTTCTTGAGCTACACTTCATATCTTACTCTATAGGAAGTTGTGAGAGAGAGTGTTTGTGATCTCTTTAAATCACCAAGAGCTTTGTAACCTCAATTTGCTTTGTGCTGCCTCTTGAGTAGAGGGTTGAGTTGGTGGAGTTGTGTACTCCGGTCTTGTGTAGACCAAGTAGTAATCCCTTTGTGGAAGATCCCTTAGAAGATAGTGAAATCCTTCATAGTGGTGAAGGCGGGGACGTAGAACGGTGGGTCGAATCTCGGAACAAATCTTTTGTGTTTGTGATTGCTTGTGCCTTACTCTCTATTGATCTTTACATTTCATACTTGTGTAGGTGTTCATCTTGCTTAATTTCATTGCTTACATTTCATTCATCACATTCACTATCGGTCTATACTCATCTTAACAAGGAGGTAATTGAGCACCTCAACTTATTATCTAGAGGAATCAAAGAGGATAAGTTCTAGAGCCCTTCACGGAAAATTCAGCTTCAATTCTTATTTTGAGTGACTGCTTGCATATTTCATCATAAATAGTTTTAAAATAGTATTTGATTAGCAAAATACCTATTCACCCCCCTCTACGTGTATTTCAATTGGTATCAGAGCCTTGATATTTAGTTTTTGACTTAACAACCTTAGAAAGATCCTAATTGCTAATCACTTCTTTCAAAATTTTATCTTTATCCACTTTAGTAAAAATAGCCGAAGGTATTAAGACCCCTCCCCAGTTTGATGACCTTAACTTTCCTATATGAAAGGTTAAAATGACCGTAATTTTGTAATTCTTAGGAAACCGGGTTGCAAAAGGGGTGACTAAACCCTCTAGTGTACCCATTGGTGATGAGGACACTTGGTCCGACATTGCCACTAAGGAGTTTGATACAAATACTAAGGCACACTATGCCTTGCTTCAAGCTTTGAATGATGACGATATTGCTAGGGTCATCCATTGAAAATCCGCCTACGAGATTTGGACACATCTAGTAATCACACACGAGGGAACGTCACAAGTTAAGAGAGCAAAAATTGATCTCTTACGCTCCCATTATGAGAATTTCACCATGTATGACACCATTAATGACATGGTAACAAGATTTACTAAAGTAACTAATAGTCTTGCTTCTTTAGGTGATATCATTGACAATGTTCAAAATGTAAGGAAGGTCATTCAGGCTCTTCCACCCTCATGGGACGTCAAGGCTACTATATTGAAGGAGCTAAACGATAAAAAAGAGATGAAGTTCATCGGTCTTCTAGGAAACCTTAAGACCCATGAAATGGAGAGGAAGGCAAGAGAAGAGATGGCACCACAAAAAAGGAAGATGATCGCTTTCAAATCCACTCCCACTATCTCCGACAATGATGATGAAGAAGAGGATCATGAAGAATTCTTCCTACTAGTGAAAAATATTAGGAGGATGTACCAAAAGGCCAAGTTTAACAGTAGAAGAAGATGACAAGAAAAAAAGGATAAGAAGGTCATATGCTTCAATTGTCGGAAGCCGGGCCACATGGTTGCGGATTGTCTGGAGACCAAAATTAAGCCTTCAACCTCCAAGAAGCCCTACAAAAAGAAGGCTCTCAAGGCTATGTGGGCTCGGAGAGTGAAACTGATGAAGAAGTGGATACGACACACGTGTGTTTCATGGCTAAGATAACACACCTAAGATAACATCCGAACCCTCACTTGGCGATTGTGAGTTAACAATGGAT
This sequence comes from Agave tequilana, assembly GCA_038442645.1. Taxonomy (NCBI): domain Eukaryota; kingdom Viridiplantae; phylum Streptophyta; class Magnoliopsida; order Asparagales; family Asparagaceae; genus Agave; species Agave tequilana. The sequence goes on along the minus strand of JAVJIF010019552.1, from coordinate 18,832 downwards.
GAATTGGGTGAGGCTTTTGAAGAGTTGTCTAACAACTATGATTTTCTTAAAAAGAAGTATTTAAAAACAAAAAATGAAAATGAAACCCATCAAAATAAAATTGTTGTTCTTTCTAAAGAAAAAGATGATTTATCTTTCACATTCTTGTCCACACAAAAAGATTTTGATGCATAACAAATTACATGTAAAGCAAAATTTCTATTAATTGATAAAAATGAGATTTTTATTTTAAAAGATAAGATTAATTCTTAAGGAGATGTATTAAAGAAATGTGAGTTTGGTAAAGTTAGGTTGGAGGTAATGTTTCCTAAGAAACTTACTCCAAAGAAATATGTTTATACCAAACATGCTCATCATACTACACATACCCACACTCCTAAATCACAACATATACATACACATCATGCTAGACATACTACACAAACCAAACATATTCACACCCCACACTCCCATCATGCTTTTATTTATGGTAGAGTTTATTCATGCACTTATTGTGGCCGAAAAGTTCACTTAGTCAAATTTTGCTTTGATAGAATAAATGCTTCAAATGATCACATTTGAGTTCGAAATGCTACCATTATAGGACCCAAGAAATTTGGGTACCAAAAACAACCAATTCGTTACTTGATGTAGGTACACACCAAGACTCTAAGACATAGGGAGCGGTGGTATCTTGATAGCGGTTGCTCAAAGTATATGACTTAGGATATAAATAATTTTGCAACCCTATCAAGGTACCATGAAGGTGACACTGTCACCTTCGGAGATGATTCCAAAAGAAAAATCATCGGTATAGGTAATATTAAAATTGGCTCATTTCCTTTAATGAAAATGTGGTTTTAGTTGATGGTCTCAAGCACAACCTCTTGAGTATCATTCAACTTTGTGATAGAGGTTTTAAAGTGATTTTTTGATGATTTAACTTGCAATGTTTTAGATAGAAAAATCAATGCATGTGTGCTTTCTAGTTTTCGTGAAAATAATGTGTACATGATTGATATGTCAAATTTACAATGCAATGCTACATGTTTAAATTAGGGGTGAGCAGAGTTCGGTTATAACCGAAATAACTGACAAAAAACTGAAACCCGAACCGGAGCCGAGCCGAACCACTCTAGTTCGGTCGGGTTTCGGTTTTGTGTTCCAAAAACTGAACCCGACCGAACCGAACTGAATCTCTCCTCCTATATATCACCCCACCCAAATTCAATTTAGTGAATCATATAATTCATAAAAAAAACTGGTGGAAACTTATCTCATTACTTCTAGCAATACCATCTTTTTTATGTTGAATATGTGAAAGCTTATGTTAAGTACACCATCACAATTAAGAGTAATATTTATATTAATATAGTTCTTTTTTTCATTATTGTCATTAAAAGTTAGTAATAATTATGTGAGTTTTGATATAAGAGCCCAAATATAGTGTAATGCAAGAAATGATGGCAATATATTGGCCTAACTGAAAAAACTAAAAAATCGAACCGAACTGAGTCAGTTCAGTTCAGTTCGGTTGCCAAGTCTAATCGGTTCCGTTCGGTTTTGCAAAAATTAGCAAAAATCAAACCGAACTGACCGATGCTCACCCCTAGTTTAAATACCTTTAATGAAGATTCTTGGTTATGACATAGGAGACTAGGCCATGTTTCGTTTGACCATCTATCTAGAATTAATAATAAGAAAGTAGTGAAAGATATTCCTTATTTGAAATTTGAAGAGGAGCGCATTTGCGAGACGTGCTAACTTGGGAAACAAACCAAGTTCTCTTTCAAACTATCAAGGATATCATGACATCACGACCTTTGGAGCTAATTCACATGAATTTGTTTGGTCCTACTAAAACTAAAAGTCTAAGTGAAAATTGTTTTGTCTTTGTGTTGGTTGATGATTTTTTCTCGTTTTACATGGGTTTTCTTTTTAGAACACAAAGATCAAGTTTTTTTTTTTCACATTTTCAAGTGTTTAGAAAAAGAGTTGGAAAAGAAAAAGATTTTTGATTTTATGTATAAGAAGTGATAGAGGGGGTGAATTTATTAACCATTCCTTCATCACTTATTGTGAAGAACACGGAATCAAAAATGAACTATCATGTCTTAGAACTCCACACAAAATGGAGTCGTTGAAAGGAAGAATCGTACTCTTTAAAAAATGGTTAGAATAATGATAATGAATACGGACTCCCTCGATACTTATGGGCCGAGGCTGTAAACACATCATGTTATATCTCAAATAGAATTAATTTTTATAAAAATACTTCTAAAACTTCATTTGAAATTTACTATTTAAGAAAATATAATGTTTCTTACTTTAAAGTTTTTAGCTATAAATGCTTTGTTTTACACTAAAGATAATTTAGAAAAATTTGATGCCAAATCTTATGAAGCCATATTTGTTGGGTATTCAAATACTAGTAAGGCCTATAGAGTCTTCAATAGATCTACTTTAACTATTGAAGAATGTATACATGTCAAATTTGAGGAATCTAATGCTTTTGTGAGAATGTTGTAGAGATTGATTCCTTAAGTGAAGACATGGAGAAAATAACCTTGAAGGACTCACCTATAGAAGAAGAAAAATCAAAGATTGATGCACAAGGTAAACTTCAAGAGGTTGAAGTGGAGCCAACACCACCACTTCTAAAGGATTGAAGATTTGCTTCAAATCATCCCAAGGATCTCATCATAGGTGATGTATCAAAGGGGATAACTACTAGATTCAAACTCTATGATTTATGTGGGCTTTTTGCTTTTATTCCACACATTGAGCCCAAAAATATCCTCGAAGCCGAGGCTGATTCAATTGGTTGCTAGTAATGCAAGAAGAGCTCAATCAATTTGAGCGCAACCAAGTTTGACATCTTATTTCTAGACCCCATGATAGACCAACTATTGGTACTAAATGAATTTTTAGGAATAAGTTGAATGAGTCGGGTAATGTTATTAGAAATAAATCTAGGTTAGTGGCCCAAGGTTACACCCAAATTAAAGGTATTGATTTTGAGAAGACCTTTGCACCTATAGCACGGTTTGAAGCCATACAGATGACACTTGCCTTTCTCATTTAAAGATTTTAAACTTTTTCAAATGGATATCAAAAGTACCTTTTTGAATAGTTTTAGAGAAGAGAAAGTGTATGTTGAACAACTGATCGGGCACATATATTACATATATATTGTCACATTATCATGTTTATTATCTAATAAATCCTATTAATAAGTCTTATTTTTCTTTATTAAGTGCTAGCCCATTGCTAAAGGAAAGGGAAGAAAAACGAGCCCAAAAGGCTATCAAATTCTGATTAATTCAGAATTAATTTAAAATCAGAAAATCAGGAAAGATCATGGCAAATTAGAGAGGTTGAAAACCGGTTAAAATGAATCTTCCCAAATCAAGTGGTTAAAGCCAAATATCAAAGGCCGTTTCGTCAAATCCAGGAGCTAAAACGGAAAATCTAGCAAGGGATAAAAGTGTATAACCAAACAAGGGAGACCCACCAACCACGTGTGGCCACTTGGCCACACCATGGCCGCAGAAATGCGGCCAAAGCCACGTTTTCGCGGCTTGGTTGTGTTTGTTAGGGAGTGTTTGCTCCCCTATCTTCGTACGCCCTCCTCCATTTAGTTTTTGCCTATAAATACTGCATTTTTCAGAGAAAAAGGACCGAAAATTAGTTTAAGTTTTTCTCTTTATTTTTAGGGTTTAGGTTCTTTGTTAGATAGTATAGAGAAGTTATATCTCTATTTTCTAATTTGTAGTTCAATCCAAATACCAGTGAGAGAGAGGAATAGAGTGATTGTAATCTGAATATTGAAGTGACATCAATAAGGGATCAAGCTTTCTCTTCTACTACTCTAATTCACGGGTATGTCTTGTTTTATTTACATGTCTTGTTTTATATCATTCATGAGTAGCTAAACTTATTTTCTGGGCTCACTATCGTCCCTCTCTTTTATCCTTCTTATTTTGAACGATTTTTGATGTAAAGAACCCAACGGAATCATATGTATGCCTTAAACTAAGCCTTTCTTCTTTGAAAGTGTTCTTGAAGGCACATGAGGATGGGTTTGGATTTTTAAACTTTTATTTCTTTTAAAATATTACTTGAACTTGCTTTTATTTCATACTTGAAAGAAAACTTGATGATTTAACATTTAGTTCAAGAGGATTTCTTAAGAAAAAGAGTTAAACTTTTCAAACAATCTTATTTGCTTTGCTTAAGACTTTCGAAAATAAAACTTAAGTTTTTACCTATGATCAAGTTGAGGCATTAAGAATTTCAAGAGAAGAACACATCGTTGAGTAGTAAAATAGTGAGCCCAGATCTTCTTCCTATATTAAAATCAACAAAACACTCTTCAAGCTTTTTAAAGATTACCTTTTCCAAAGCCTTTTTCAAGTTTAAATTTTTCTTTAAATCACTTCCCTTCTCTCCATTCTCTTTTTCAATATAAAAAAAAAGAAAGAAAACACAAACACCATTCTTTGTTATTTAACAATTCATTGAAAAGCTTCTATTGCATTCCTCCTCGTGGACACGACCTGTTAGCCCAAAGCTAGACGGTAATTCTCATTGCTCTTTAAATTCTCAATCAACAACCCTCCAGGTTTGTTGATCCTACACACCCAAATTTTGTTTACAAACTTGATAAAACTTTATATGGTTTAAAACAAACTCCAAGAGCTTGGTATGAAAGGCTTTCAACTTTTTTAATTTCAAATGGTTTTGTTAAAGGTAAAGTTGGCACCACTTTGTTTACAAAGCATGCAGATAGTGATATCCTAATTGTTCAAATTTATATTGATGATGTTATTTTTGGATCCACTAATGAAAAAATTTGTAAAGAATTTGAATCATGCATGAAGAACGAGTTTGAGATGTCTATGATGGGAGAGCTAAACTACTTCCTTGGATTCCAATGCAAGCAAAAGAGTGATAGAATTTTCATCAATCAAGCCAAGTACACAAGAGAACTCATCAAGAGATTTGGACTTGAAGATGTAAAGCTAAGCAAGACTCTCATGGCCACTACAACAAAACTTGATAAGGATGAACAAGGTATAAATGTAGACATTAAAGTTTATAGAAGCATGATTGGTAGTTTACTTTATTTGACGGCTAGTAGGCCTGACATTATGTTTAGTGTGTGTTTATGTGCTAGATTTCAATCTTGTCCTAAAGAGTCACACCTAATTACGGTAAAACGCATTATTAGATATCTTAAAGGCACTATTGAATTGGCTTGTGGTATCTGAAAATTGGATAATTTCTCATGAAGAGTTATTCGGATGCCGACTATGCCGGTTGTATAGTGGATAGGAAGAACATCAGTGGTACTTGTCAATTTTTAGGAAATTGCCTTGTTTCGTGGTCTTCCAAAAAATAAAATTTCATAGCCCTCTCAACTGCCGAGGCGGAGAATGTTGCGGCCAGGGCTTGTTGTGTACAAGTCTTTTGGATGAAACATACTCTCCTTGATTATGACCATATTAAAATATTTTGTAATAATACTAGCACCATTCATATGAATAAAAATGCAAATCAACATAGCAAGACTAAGCACATAGATATTTGATATCACTTTCTTCGAGATCACTATGAGAAAGGAGATATTGAAATTGATTATGTTTCTACCGATTTTCAACTTGCGGATATTTTTACCAAACCACTAGATTATAATAGATTTTTATTCATTTGTGGTGAGTTAAATGTTTGTATTATAGATTCATATGTTTTGAAATTATTTCAATTTTTTATGTTTTTTCAATTTAATATCTCTTTTATGATGATGTCTTTATCTTTTTTGATGCATGACAAAAGGGGAAGATATATTGGAGTCATTAAGTTGTTTTGGGTATTTTATATCCATTCTCTTTACCATGCTTATATATTATTTTTGGAGGAGGAGGATTGAAAGATGGTAGGCTATATATGCATATTATTTATATTAGTATCATCTTTATATATATATATATATCTGTGTGTGTGTGTGACTTGATTATATTATCAAATCCATTTAAAGTCATAATGTTTTTCTTATACTTGATAGATAGCATAACTTGAGAAGAAGCTTTTCCAAGCTCTTTCTTATCTTTTATCTTAAATAACTCATATGTTTTGTCATCATCAAAAAGGGGGAGATTGTTGGCTCAAGGTTACAATCACCCAGTTTTATGATTTTAATGATAACAAAACATATGTGATTATTTGTACTAATCAAGTTCAAGTGTTTAGATTTATCTCATGGTTCTAAGAATTCAAGGAGTTTTCTTCCTCTAAAAGAAGATGTTGGAGACTCAAGAAGACTCAAATAGAGGATCAAAGCTCAAAGTACTCAATGTCGCTAGTGGAGAAGCCTGGTTGAAGATCTTGTAGTCATTTAGAGCCTTATAAGATATTAGTTTGTTAAAGTGTAGAATATAGTAGTGATACTCAAGAACTTACACACATAAAATACATGATTACGAAAAATACAAGTTTTGCTAGTATTGATATTTTGCATGTTTGGTTTTGATACATGTCTCCTAATTTTTCTAAAATTTTATAAGAAGTTTAGAACATGTATTTCATCACCTATACATTGATACATTACCTTTAAACCTATACAAAATATTTTGAAAATTGTTTGAAATTCAAAACCATACAGAAAACTGTTTCAGGCCAGAACGGTCGACCGGACGGTTGACCGGTAACATTTCAGGCCAAAATGGTCGACCACCCGGTCGACCGGGCCTTTGGCCAAGGGGCCCTAGCAGTCGACCGGTCGGCCGACCGCTAACCCTTGCGGTCGACCGGTCGGTTGACCGATTGAAAGACCCTAACTCTCGGTTAGGGACCGACAGTTTAGTTTTTCATTTTAAACTACCGAGCGATCAACCGCTCAGTCGACCGGAGCCAACAGCTCTTTTCTGAATGACCTGTCGTCGACTAATCGGTCGACCGAGGCTGCCGATGGCCATAATGGCTAGTTTTTAAATCTGTTTTGTTTTTAGTGGATTCTAACAGGCATCTTTGATTTCCAAGTGTCTAAAACAAACCCTAAATGACCTGGTATGACTTACAAATGATATTTATTCATTGCCTATATATAAGTCATTGGTTTTGGTATTTAGACAATAAGTTCATACAAGTTTACAAGTTTTCAAGTTTGTTTCAAAAGAGAAAGTTTTACTAGCTTCCAATCTTCAAGTTCTTTCTTTCCAAAACTATTTTCAGTTGTTTTTAAAACTCTTCACATCTTTCCAACTGAATTTATTCTCTTACTTAACTTCTTGAGCTATACTTCATATCCTACTCTATAGGAAGTTGTAAGAGAGAGTGTTTTGTGATCTCTTTGGATCATCAAGAGCTTTGTAACCTCAATTGGCTTTGTGCTACATCTTGAGTAGAGAGTAGAGTTGGTGGAGTTGTGTACTCTGGTCTTGTGTAGACCAAGTTGTAATCCCTTTGTGAAAGATCCCTTAGAGGATAGTGAAATCCTTCATAGTGGTGAAGGCGGGGACGTAGTGCGTGCGGTAACTCGAACCTCGAAACAAATTCTTTGTATTTGCGATTGCTTGTGTCTTACTCTCTATTTCTTTAGTCTTGTTATTTTGCATACTTTGTGTAGTTGTTCATTTGCTCAATCATTTTCGCTTACTCATTCATCATTTCACTATCGGTTTATCTCAATCTCAAAAAGACGTAATGAGCACCTCAACGATTATCTAGAGGAATCAAAGAGGAGAAGTTCTAGATCCCTTCACGGGGATTCAGCTTCAATTCTTATTTTGAGTAATCGCTTGCATATTTCATCATAAATAGTTTTAAAATAGCATTTGATTATCAAAACACCTATTCACCCCCTCTGGTGTATTTCACCTTAATAATCTCCTCAATATGAGAGGAGGTTACGGCTCCGACACCGGTAGCAGATCCTGCAAATAACAATCAGGTGAGTGTTAAAACAATATTCATATGAAGAAAAGAACTGGGGTATAGAAGAAATATCCTCGATAGTGGTGACCTCTCTCGATGACGGAACCTTTACAGGAACATCCACCTCATGTCTTCCTCAGAAATATGTGAAAACTTGCTTGCGTCAGGAAGAGCAGGTTCATCACCAAAGTAAACTTCATCCCCTGAATAGCCACCCTGTTCTTCGAACGATGAAGATGACACTTGAACCAAAGAGACCTCAGTGACTGGAGCTTTGCTATTGAGAAGTCCAGTGGTAGGGCTAGGCTCCGCAACCCGAGAGGCCGACATCAAGACACTGGGACAGCCCGGCTGTCGTACCTCCACTCTTTCTTGAGCTAAGAAGCTGCCGGCTGAATTGAAACTCCCGTTTGAGATGGAACTTCAACTTTAGCCTTCTCCATCACTTCTTCTGGTTATTCTGTAGCCACAGCCCCTTCGGCTACAATGGACTGGCCTGCAAGCTCTGCCTCCGCTAAGACTGCAGGACACCTGCTGTGCAAACCTCGGGGACAAAGAGAGGAGGCTGCCTCTTCTTCTTTTTCTTCCTGTTTCCTCTATACCGGAGAGGAGTACCTCGGGCATCTGGGCTGAAACTGCATCCTCAGATCCTTTTCTTACCTTCTTCTGGCTAGGCTCACCTTGGGAAGCAAAAGCTCGGGGACGCTTGGGCACAGCTTGCCGAGTTCTCCTAGTGGGTTGCTCCTCAGCCACTCCCGCTCCAGACTTTGACCCTAAAGCTGCTCATGTTTGCTAGCCTCCTTCCTAACCTCTTTTTCAGCCTCCTTCTCGACCTCCTGATACTCGGTCGTCCCTCGCATCCGGCAACCCTTGTACCCTTCCTTTGGGTTTATACGCGGATTTGATGCCTTTTATGCATGAGATGTTTATTTCAAACCCAGGCACCTTATTTGCCATAAAATACCACGTACAAAAACCAAGACTTGCATAAGAATTCGTGTGTTGTGAGGAAGGGTAAAGACAACTCTGGTTCCTCCAGCTATACTGTAGTACCATGCCCGAGCACCTTCGAATAAATTTCCATAGAAGTGAAGGTTCGGGTTGGGTTACCGACGTACAATTGGTTGTAACCAACTGCCTGGCTAATCGACAGGCATGTAAGGTTCTACTATATACAGGAGTTCCCTTGCCAAAATTAAATATTTAGGTCGGATGTTTATCAACCACCAGAAAATGCCAGAAGGTAATCGGGTGAATCCATTCGGGCCAACGAAGACTGCAAACTTAATCCCGTAGGATGCATCGTGAATCTCAGGAAGCACCTATCCAATTGGTAATTGGCTCCATTCAAAATAGTCTTCCGAATGTAGAACATGTAGTACTGGAGCCTGCTCGAGCTTTCCAACCGCTGCACAAAAGGTACAAAACCTTCTGAGGCAGAGACAACGATCATTAGTGATGGACAGTGCATCACATACCAAGCCATCATATATGTGTATGAAAGCTCAACCGTGGGACTAGGAGTCTTAACCAGGGGATGACCATTAAAATCCTTGACTGGGTTGCCCTTTGCGTCCATAATTGCCACCACTGACAGAAGCTCTTCGTTAGCGCCCGTAACTCACTCTGGATCTCGGCCACCACTGCTGAGAGGAGGGTGATGGACTTCCATGAGTAAGCAAAATAGCCGTGTACACCACATCAGCGATGATCACTTCATGCGGTAGCGTCGGCACCACACATCGCTTCAGCCACAACATGAGAAAGCCCGCCAATAGAGCCCGGTCAGACATCGGGACTTTAGCTTGATAGTGGAAGCTCTCAAAAACTGTGTCTAGTTTGAAAGTATCCTCATTAGACTCTGTGGTATATGAGCTGGTGGATACACTGATCCTTTCAATTATTTCTTCATCAGTACTGGGAGCTAGTCGGGTCATCAGATCAATCTTATTCACCCAGGGAACAAATAATTTACCCACGACATCTTCTTAACTCTCTCACTCCTCCATCCTGTCACCTGCCCACAGATGTGAAAGTGGCACAACACCTCCTAATAAGTCTCGTACACCAGAAGATCACTCTTCTTCAACAGATGTAGCTCCTCTATCGACGGAACGTATTCTTCGTAAGAGGCATCTCTAATTAGCAGCCCTGAGACTTCATACATCTCCAGCCCCATTTCCCCGATGGGAGTGAAGAACATGCAGGTCTCTGGATTATACCACTCTAGGATAGCGTAGAATCCTTGGGTGCTCTGCGAAATGCCGTACTGGACAGCCCTCATGACCCGTACAATCCGGTCTACAGCAAAAGGTCTTCAAATTCTGCAAGAGTAAACCATAACATTCTGCCCCATCATGTTTTGTCTGTAGAGTGGATCCATACAATGGCACAGAATTCTGGAGGAAAGTCACCCCTCACATCTAGGAATTGTCTGATGAAGGTGGCCACAAGTTGTAGAGTCTCCCCTGTTGGGTATTCAGCTCTGACCAAACCAAGCTGCAACCCATGCATATCCCTCCATGACCGACGGTGAAGGCTTCACGGGCACCTATCTTGCCAGAGTAAATGCGGAGATTGGCTTGACCAACTCCCAGTCCATTATCCGACACACGGACATATGCTGGAGGTAGGCTAGGAGATATATCCGCTCCTTGTTTGGGAGGAAGAACCTCCTGTTGCCAATCTGGCGAAGCCATTTGTAATTCCCATCATAAAGAGCAGCTTTATCCTCCTCGATCAAGTCACCAAAGAAGAAGTCGAGCTTCTTAGTAGAGCACGGAATCCAATTCGACCAACCGTTAGAAATGATTTCCCGGAGAGTAAATATACTGGCATTGCTGATCCGACTCTGTCGTTCCTTTGATTTATCAGTGGTTACATGAGCAGTCCTCTGGAGAATGAATATCATGTTCGGGTCAACACCACCTACATGTCCAAAGTGACACTTTTTGGACAGAGGGTTTGAAGAATATCACACTGCAAAAAGGACAACACAATAGTCAGCAACATAAAAATTGTCAAAGTGTTGACGCTCAGACGCAAGGTTGACCTCAGAACCGCGTCTAATGACTGAGACGCGGAGCTCAGTGAGACCTGCGTCTAAATTCAGAGACGTGATGCTCACATGAAGTCCGCGTTAGAAACTCTACAACTTAGAAATTTCTTTAAATGTTGGAATCAGACGCGAGACTCAGTGAAACCCGCGTCAAACCTCACAGACGTGAGGTTCACATGAATCCGTGTCTGAACTCCACCACTTAGAAAATTCTCTAAGTGTTGGATCAAACGCAAGGCTCAATGAAACTCATGTTTAACAAGAAGACACAGACTCAAGTTGATGAAGCGAAGACGTGGAGGTCATTAAACTCGCGTCTTCCCTACCAGTACAAGAGTTGCATCTGAAAATCAAACACAGGCGTGAGCCTCGCGTTGGCGGTTCAATTCAGAAGAAGCTTAAGAGTTTAGATAACTCTTCGAATTCTTTAATGACCAAAACCAATTTGCGTGATTTTATTACCTGAAATGGGGGCTTCCTCATAGAGGAACCTCCCATTTGAACCTCTGGAGCGATGACACTCGAGGATGAAGCCACAGGCTTAGTCTTTGGGGCTATCTTGACAGTGAATTCTGTGTAGAAGATGAAAAAGGAAGAAAAGGCTCGAAACTTTTCTTAAGCTCTTAAGTTCTGGACGCAAAGTTCAAACGAAGAAGAAAAGAATCTAATGATAAATCTTGAAAGACTGCTATCTTTTTATAGACGCGGTAATAGACCAAGATACGCGGCCCGTATCTCGAGATTAATCATTGCCAGACGCGTGGTGCCGTACCCAGAACGCAGATCTCGTGTTTAAAGAGAACATCGTCTCTTCAAGCTCTGCCAGACACGTGACAATGCACCCAGAACGCGAGTCTCGCATTTAAAGAGCCGCGTCTCTTCAACAAAGAGAAGTCTGCATCTCCACCTCGAAGTTTGCGTCACTTCAACAAAGTGAGAGCTGCGTCTCCACTTCGAAGACCGCATCTCTTCTGTACTCTCTGACTCGCGTCTTAACAAAACAAGAGAGCTACGCCTCTGTTCCCAGTGAGAGCTGCATCTCTAATGCTCAGAGCCACGTTTCTACATCAAGTGAAATGTGCTTTTTCACTTCGGAGGAAGCTCGTACCTTGAAAAATAGCAAGACGCGTTTCTTCAACAAAGAGAAGTCCGCGTCTCCACCTCGAAGTCTACGTCACTTCAACAAAGTGAAAGCTGCGTCTCCACTTTGATATTCGCGTCTCTCTAATGAATGAAAGTTGCGTTTCTACTTCATACGGGGTCCGCTTCTCCAAGGCCACACGACCTTCTCGTCTACAAGACCTGTGTTCAACTTTTGCTTCTACAATCAGTTCAAACAGTACACTGGCAAAAGCAGTTGGTGATTTCTCCGATTCAATAGTACACCGACAACCAGCTCAGAGTACCGATGAGGTCTAGACTGCGTATCTGGACACTCATAATGATCATCTCTGGTGGCTTCAAAGAGTTTAACAATACACTCACAAAGACTTGATCCAGACAAGATTGAGCTCAAGTACCTCGGGAGATTGCCAGTCCAGTCTTGAGAGCTTGCTGCCAAAAGAAAGTCCAATGTGTTTCGAAACCCGTCCCAGTCAACAATGGAGTTTCAAAAACTTTAGAGGGGATTTTGTAGACTGTCTAAAAATCACTGAAGACAAGTCATCAGATAACAAAGTCCAAGTTTTAGACGCGAGTCTAATCAAAACTACTCGTGCAAAGGCAAAACGCAGGGCTCGAAGCCCGCGTCTCAACACCATTGCATTGCCAAGACGCAGAGCTCAAAGCCCGTGTCTCAGTACCACTTCAGTGCTCAAGCACAACGCTTGAAGCCCACGTCTCAAATGCAAAGCTCGAGACGTGCATCTAATACTACGTTAATGAGGAAACATAGAGTCGGAGACTCACGTTTCAACACCACCGCGACGCCCAAAACGCGAAGGTCAAGACCCGCGTCCAGTGTTACCTCAATGACAAATTCAAGGCTCAAGCCCGCTTTCAACTGCAGAAGAGCCCTGCATCTCAGTAACAACTATCCCCATTACTGGGTCAAGTACTGCCCACGTGATGAGGAGAGTTAACCCCAATTATGGAGAATTTTTAGGGGACAGTTTTACCCTTAGAACCCCTATAAATAGCTCATTTGCTATTGAAATGGGGTCAGAATTTTCAGTTGAGGAAGATTTATAAAGAGTTCAACTCTTCTTCCAACTTGCTGAGTTCAAGTTATTGCCTAAGTCTCTTTGAGATTTTATTAGATAGGAGCTATACTACTCCATCTATGATCCAAGGAGGAGAGTTCCAGAAGCTTGACGTTCACCCGGTCAATAGAAAACAAGAATCACTTTCCATTGCCACACAAAGAACCTAGCTTAAACAAAGAGAAGATTTGAGCTTGAGTGTCTTCTCTCTCTTGTAGTTGGAATTTGAGTTGTTATAACTTTTCATTGATTCAAAAAAATTTGCAATATAATTTCAACTTTCCTCCTCGGACAACCCCGCTTCGACGGGTGTTTTTATTGTAATTTTTTAGATTTGTATTGTATTTCTGGGACTGTATGTTTGTACCGTGGAATTGTAGTGGACATGTGTAATTGTGCCAGTGTTGTGTATTGTATTGGTGTGAGTGTGTATACATATTATGTGGACATGTATTTGTATCAGTGTGACAAATAACTATAATAACGTAGTTTAGTTCTTGTACATTTATACTGCTGTGATATGTGCTCTGTTACCATGCGTGGCTGACCCTTCATGGTCGTTTAGCCTCTGGGCTCACATTCAACCTCCGGGCTTAATCTCTCTGAGGTTTTTAAAGTCCTCTGAACTTTTTATATGCTACGCCTGGTAGCGGGCCTCGTCAGTACTTTACCGCTAACTCCGTTCAAGCGTACTTACCCCGTGAGCACGGTTGTGTCGTGAGCGGTAGTATGGCGATCATACGCATGCTGCAACACCTACATTTAGCTATGCTGCGAGTAGTATCAATGCCGAGCGTGATAGCATCTAATGTTGTGCGTCAGCTTTGCTTAAATGATCGCTTGCTTGCTTACTCGCTTGCCAGTTGTTTTTCCTGCTAGTCGTATATGCATGTGTGTTGTTTGATACTAAATCTTCTGCAGGTACATATTCAGCCTCCGGGCTTAACTGCTCCGTAGTTCTACACTATAGCTTGCAGGCTTAACCTCTTTGAGATTTATTAAAGTCCTCTAGACTTTCTAACTACGCCTGAAAAAGAAGCTTAGTTTTACCACTAAACTCGTTTAGGCGAAACTCTTCCGGATTTTAGACTCGCATCTTAAGCCGAGTCGTTCCTGAGTTCCATCGGGCCCTTTGGTGATTAAACTCTGTTCGTTGATCTTGTCGTCAGCACTGTTTTGCTTCACTTGGATGTTCGCTTACTTGCTTGCCCGCTTACTTGCTTGATAATGTGACATTATTCTCTTACTGATGGTTGTGAAGAGTTTGAAATCTATACTTATACTGTATTTCAAAACTGTATTGTTTTCTTGTATTCATACTGATCCCCTGTATCGATACGATTTTCTTGTATTCGTACTGATCCCCTGTATCGGTATCATTTTCTTATATTCGTACCAATCCTCTGTATCAGTATCATTTTCTTGTATTCGTACTGATCCCTGTATCGATGCTGTTATCCTGATAGTGATATCTACTGTACTTATTACTGGACATGCTATCACCTGACTCCTTCTTGTTGTCACCTAACACCTATTTGATATCACTTATCACCTGCCACCTGATATATTATCACTTGACTTGTGATTATCATATTTCGGGAATCCTGTCCTGCTATCATGTATTATGTACAGAGACATGTATCTCCAGTACTTATGTACTGCTGTTACTCTTGTAACTCCTGAACATGTCCTGATCTAGTTATTCTCATAATATGATAATTACATAATAATAAACTATAAGAAAAGACCAACCTACATAAGATAAGGGGAAACTAATGGAATTCAAGTGGTGAATATGTTTACAGTGGTATTAGGTATGTTGTGCAACTCAAACTTCTGGTTCTACCTGGGGGCCTTCAGGTGTTCCGAGGGAAGCACTGGCTCCTTACCTCCTGTTATATTCCTGAATGGGCATAATATAAGATCCACCTCCTGTTTTCCTAGTAGCAGTTTCCGAGTCAGCACCGAAACATCCTGAGTCGTGGTCTTGGATATGTACGGGACCCATTGTAAACATAACCCGTTGGTTTCATCATCTGTTTCTAATAACAACCTCAGCTTACTCATATATGGATGTATGTGTGTTGGGACGCTAGGGCACATACCTAGATATATGGGTAGGATGAGTAATAATAATAAATAATAATAAGATGCTAATCAATAATTCATCGTACTGTTTTGCAACTCAGATCGTATACACTCGGATTACGGTGTAGTGAGGCATAAGGTACATAGTCGAGTGTTCCTTATTTAGATTATTCCTTCGATGTACTTGTCTCATGAAGTCATAAACTGAGCTTGTACAATTGGTTTTACTTGTATTCAATATTATTGGTTTTATCGGTTTTATATCGGTTTTATGATGTTTTCTTAGCATAGGGGACAACTGGTTTTTACTACATTTACCTTCTTACTGCTTTATTGCATGCTCCTGTATGTCCGTTCTCACGACACGGTTTTCAATACATGCTTTTTTGATTCGGATTTATCGATGCATGTTTGCTTGTCCCTGCGCGCCACTTGACATTCACCATACCACTCGTTGAGGAGCTCCGATTCCCCTGAACCTGCATGTTCAGATCTTAGAGTTTGGACTGTGGTGGACTTCCTTGTGACCAGAGTTGCGCAGCGGTAGCGTCAAGGATCAGTAGTTGACCGTCCAAAGCCCTATTCTTCCAGGCCCCTCTGCTCGTTTCTCGAGTTTTATTTTTGTAACTCGTGAGTGCTTTTTGTACTGTTTATAATTGTATCTCTTTGTATTCTCGTATTTTGCGCCTATCGGTAATGTAATATTCTTTTAATATTGTGTCATATCCTGTGATAACTTTGTAATTGTACTCATATGTTTTAATGTACAAAACACCACGTACTTTCGTACTCTGATTCTTACCTGTACTGATGCTTAGCGTATATATGTGAGGGTATTTTTGACCTACATATATACGTCGAAGTAACGTCTCCGTACCCGCGGGATCGGGGTGTTACAAAGCATGTTACACAATAGCTCAACTTCGTGATGTTCAAAGACTAATACACTCAACTAGCGGTTCATGAAGACTCATTCACAGTGTACATATCTTGCGAACAGAGACTACTAGAAATTTCATGGAGACTAGATCATCGTGATTCATGAGTGCATTGTAGCCGTTTCATTTTTAACTTACGAAAATTTTCTTCCCCTTGCTATGACTGGGTTTTTTTCCCTTGTTATCATGGGAGTTATATGATATAAGCATGTGGGTCTTCTTTTCAAGGGGATAAAAAACTTTGGAGAGTTTCATGTCACAAGTCGTTTCAGTCACCTTTGATTTAAAATCTTCTGTGTGCAGATCTTAATCTCCAATCGAGACCAAACTCCAGTAGACTTAGCGTGATTTCAAACCAACCTAAGGCCCCAGCCTTTTAGTCTGAGGTCTGGCCCATCAAAATCAATCCAATACCAATGTTGTGTAAATTTTTTTTTTTTTTTTTTTTGAAACATAAGAGTGTAGCTAGGATTTGAAGAAAAAATTACTTGTGAAAGGTGGTGAATATTAGAGTACTTTTCTGCAAATTTACCCAGAAAAAGATCGGACGGCCTTGATTGCCAGAAGATTGGACGGACGGTCCTCCACTGGGTCCACGTGAGGAGGAGACCCGGGGTGTCTGCGATGCAACCCTTGTTGTCTGTACCCCGTTCAGTTGAGGTCCTTCGTTCACCTGCATTTGTCTCACCCACCACTCACTTGCCGGTCCCACCCTTCTTCAAATGGGTGTATTCCGGGGTGCGGTTGAAAAGTAGAGAGATTGACTGGTTTCTTAATTATATCAAAAAGCCCCTTGTTCTCCTTTCGCTTTATTCTGCAGTCCAAAAAGTTAGGTTGGACTTTATTTAATTAATAATGAGGCGGCCGACACAAGCGTTCAAAGCCGAAAGTTTGCGTTGAAGGTGCCAACTCAGATTACTAAAGCTGGCAGGAATAAAATTGGGTCCATGCCTACTTGAATTGAAAGCTTGGGGCTCGGATTTGGTGAACCATAAAATACACGGTCAATCAAATTTGACACCACATTTTACGAGTGGTATTTTTTTTCATCTCCCGAATAAATTTTTCATGTTTGCTCTTCTTTTCTTTTTAATTGGAGCATTATCATTTCAGACTGAGCAAGAGAGAGATTCAAACAGAGGTTAGATCAGCGTGCATTGGGCAGAGATTCAGATAGTCTCTCAAAGAACACTATTGGTGGGACACGATTCTAACTCTGATCGGATGTGAACAGTACTGGTGTGGGACTCTGTTGATCTGGCTTTTTCGGAGCTTGTACGTGGCTGATTATGTTGGTTAACTTGCACTCGCGTGTTCCTTTGGTCTTGAGGTTGTTGTTTCTCTTTTCGTTTGTGTCGATGTTTTTCTCTCAACTTGCACTTGTGTGTGCATTTTTGCTTGGGAGATTTATGTTTCGGTTGTTTTTTTGTACCGTTTTCATTAAAAGCGTGGGGAGCCTCCGTTTTTCTCCAAAAAGAAAAAAAAGAAAGACTTAAAAAATGTGTCGCGTACTCTCGAGTAGATTCAGTAAACCACACGCTGCACGATTCATCAAATCTAACTCAGCACGGATGATCTTAGACAACAATAGCTCATATTCAAGATTCAATGCAAAACAAATTTCTTGCGTGCACATCAATTGGAATATTTAAGACCGGGTCTAAACTGTATTACCCAACATTTGATTTGGCATTAAGAGAGGGAATTGGTCAGACAATTGAATGCTTTAGACCAAGACCAACTTCATGCCTAAGGAAAAAAAAAACGTTGAGGTCTATAGAATTATTAATTCTAAAGGAAGATTTAGTCAAGAGTCCATAAAACTCAACCAGTTAACTACAATACATTAAAAGAAATACAGAAAAACTTGAAAGAATTGTGAATCATCAAAGCCACGCGCTGACTGAAAATACCCACTTACTAACTATACTCAACGACGTTGATAAAAAGATGAGCATATTTCATTTCAGCTAGAATTCTAGTTATATGGGGGAAAAAAAAAATTTTAATATCTTCAACAGAAACTTACTTAAAATGTAGGGAGAGAGGAGATAGAGGAGATGGAAGAAGGTCACAGAGATCGGAAGACAAAGGAGCAAGACGGCGCATTGAAGCAGGCTAGGTTAGCTCCCGGTCGACTGCACGGTCGACCGGTAGAGAAGGCCGGTCGACCGGTATGCACGACATGCACAGGAATAGCCTAGTCGACTGCCAGACTTTCCTTTTGGGATTCAGATTCCATTTCTGTTTGGGATCGAATCAAATCGGGGTATCCTAAAACCCAGAGACTCTGTGGCTATAAATAAGGGCTAAAGCCCTCATGTATTACATCCCTGAAAGTTCTCTCAAGTATCCCTCTGTATTAGTTTGTATTGATTGCTCTCTCTCCCTTGCCCCGAGGACGTAGGCACGTTGCCGAACCTCGTTAAATACTGTGTTGATTGCTTTTCTCTATTGTTTCTCTGTTCTTGTCGTGTTGGGTACATCTCCGCTGCATCAGTCTCCGCCTGGTTGTCAGATTCCTCAGAGAGAGGTTGTTGTCCTGCGCACAACATAAAGATTTAATTAACTGACGAAAGAATGTATTTAGCTGAATCTTTCCTTCAAAAGAATCCATAGCTCGAAATTCTATT